>JANHGB010016179.1:0-39734 GCA_026283785.1 Coracopsis vasa | reverse complement strand
TGGGTTGCCCAAGGAAGTTGTGAATGCTCCATCCCTGGCAGTGTTCAAGGCCAGGTTGGACAGAGCCTTGGGTGGCACGGTTTAGTGTGAGGTGTCCCTGCCCACAGCAGGGGAGTTGGAACTTGATAATCTTAAGGTCCTTTCCAACCCGAACTATTCTATGATTCTATGATAATGAAGATATATTTTTTTAATATAGTGTTAATACAGTAGTTTTTTAACAGCTTCATCTAGAGCTATCCTTTCAAGCTCTGCTGGTTGAAGTGTTACAGTAACGAATCCTAAATTCAAATTGTTTCATAAGAGTGTGGCTTTGTTCTCCTGTGCACACTGACAGATACAGAAATAACAAAAACTTTCTTTGGCCTTAGATCAATACTGTAATGAAAATGCAAATACTTGTGTATATTGCCACAGCTCCTGTAGAAGCACCGTTCACACATCGTTTGGGGTTTTTTTCCCCCCCCGCTTTATTTATCCTAACTAGCCCACAAGTTCAGTCTGTGTTGGCACAGAGCCTTCATTGCGGAAAATCAAGACAGAAGGAAAAGTCCTGTCATGTCTCCTTGTGCTTTTATTTCCCATCTCTTCAAACTGTCCTCCTTCTGAAATTTTCCACTTCAGCTATGCAATTACTCTAAGTATTTCCTTTTAGCAAATTTGTTAAGTGAATCTGGACCTCTGAGCTGCAGGTACCATTTCCATATGAACATATCCTCTTACTCTCTTTGTGGGCATCTTAACTCTGCTGTGCAGAATGAAGTACAGCCCCTGTGTCTGTAGTTGTAATATACTTCATTAATTTCCAGAAGACAGTAACTTACTTTATTCCCATTTTATAAGGATTAATTATACTCAGAAAAAGCACTGAAATAGCAAACAGAAAAGGAAACCAGATGTTGCAGTTACTTAACCAGTGTTATTTGCGGACAAATATTTAAGCTATGTGATTTAATTTTTTTTCTGGAACCTTTGGGAGTTGGCTACTGAGTGAATAAGACATCCAAAGTACATATGAAAATATAATTTACCTGATAGTATCATTCTTTTACCTAACTATTGCAGGTAAATACTTTCTTGGTTCCCAGCCAACAAATTTGCAAAAGTATTTGATTAGAATAGGAACAATCCCCAAGGCATATTGTGTATAGAGTCATAATTCATAAATAGGCTTTTGTTGCATAATGCACAGTTTCACATTTCCAACAGATTCAGTTTTCTGTGTGCTAATGAAATGGTACAGTGATAAACCTCTGCAAATTTGTTTTTTCTTGTAGATGCAGAATCTAAAATAATGCCTGTTTAGAACAAGCAAGTGAATTCATCATCTGAACACAAATAATTTAAATGTGTTTCAATGAGAGCAAGCTTCACTTCTGGAAATGGTGTTTTGCAAAACAGACATATGCAATCTCTCTTATAACAGTGGTTGGTAAGGCGGTTAAAGACATATTTGAAAGTTAGCATGTGTTCCTAAAACTGTTTCTGTCTGATTTAACTGATTTTCATATTTAGTACCTGTAAGAGTTGTAGGACATATTTCTGAAGTATAGAAGCTTCCTATTCTATGCATTATAGGAGAAACAAATATATCAGTTTGGATTGTCCCGTTCATCATTTCTGCATTCTTGATGTGACAGAGATCCTGAACTGTAGCATCTCCCCACATTTACCTTCCAGCTGTCTTCCTGAGCACCTAGAGCTTGTCTTCTGCCAACCACTCCTGTCAGTGTGCCTCATTTCAGTAAAAGAAATGATCTCGATGAAAAATGTTGCAATATTCAAGTTACTAGTACCTCAGCATTCATATCGATATGCATCATATTCAGCTTTAGCTACCTAATTCAAGGAAGCACCTTATCCTTATTTCACCTGATCTGCTCTTTTAAGATTTTTCATCCAGCAGTTCAATGTCTCCTTTCGTACAGTCTCTAGTGGCTCTTCATTTTCTTATGTGGTCTTTCTGGTGTTCTTCCCTTTCCCTCTACAACCTTTCCAGCTGCAATATTCTTTTCCAGGCTTTCAGCTTAATTTGATTTATTTTCAAGCCTATCTCCAGCCTCTTTTCCCTTCTTTCCCGTTTCTTTATTAATAACCAGCAGGCTCCTCAAAACTCTCTTTTTCCAAACTTAAACCCCCACTTTCCCAGGTTATGTCATCCATCTCCTGTCTCTTCAACTTTTTCCTGCTGTTCTCCAGTGGCACAGAAGTTTTGTAACAGTTGTGTTACAGTAATTTTCATTGTTCTGTTCTGACCTTAGAATTTCCAATTAGTTGGTCCATGCAAGCGCTCAACCTGGTGGACTTTGCACTGAGCATAGTCAGACAAAAAGAAAGTATGTAGTTTCTGTCACCAGAGATAATGATAATCTGTTCCTCTTTCTATAATACTATTTCGTGTTTATAAGAACCTATTATTGCTGACAGTTTTTTGCAAAGGGGCATTGTTCTTAAATGTATATTCATCCTAAGAAGTTTGTGCTTTTGTTTTTACTATATGAAAGATTTGTTTGCTTTATGTGACTGTTTCCCTTGTCTAAATGTAATTTGCAGACAGTGATGATAAATATTAAATGTTCTTGTAAAATAGTTAAATTGTCTGTTTCAAAACTTAGTAAAACCTTGATGTTTTCATTAGATCCCAGCACTGAGGAATGTCCGGCTTTCATCATAACATAGTTGTTTAGTTCCATGTAAGTCTAGATACTCTGCCCTTGGGAGATATCTTACTGTCACCTGCTCCTAAATTGAAAATTATTTGTTCAGCTAAAGGTGGGTTTGTTTTTTTTTAAAGGAATCTTTTTTCTTTTTCCTTAACAGACATCTTTGATGTGGGACAGATTCCCTTCAATGTAAAATAAATCAAAGCCTGAGATGCTATTAAACTACTCTTTCGTTTAAATATATCCAGTTCTAGATAACCAAAACCTGTTCATTCCTGCCCTTGTTCTCTCTTTCTCTATTAAACAGATGTGTAGATTTTCGGACAGAGTTCTGTTGGCCACATCATAAGCTCCTAATCACTAGCACTTTATCAATGAATAAAAATGTAATGCGAGGTAAACTTTTTTAGAATACATTCTCAGTAGAAATATCTAAAAATGTTTATCATGAATAACAAAAGTGCAGCAACCAAAAATAGTAAGTTACTATAATTCAGCATAAAATAAATCAAAAAGCTGAATGTTTCTGATCTCACCTAAACATTCAAAAAAATCAATTTAACCCACGTCAGAAAACCCTTAAAACCATATAGCACAAATACTGCCTTGGTTTAATTGTGTGTAAATAAGACCTGTTGTCACATTCAGCAAGCTGTGTTTGGCTTATGCCTAAAGAAAAGCTCTTTTTTTTATATATTTTTTTAATAATGCCCTGTTTATCCTTAAGACACATACAGATCATACAGATGTAGGGCCAAATCAGATTTTGCTTGAAAGGAATGAAGGAATGCATAAATAAATGCATTAGTACCTAGCTGAAACATATTGTTTTGAATTCTGCAGGGCTATTTTTAAATAATGACTGAGAATATTAGCAATTAAGTTCTTCCAGTAGATATGGTTCTTCAGGATGAAAAGTTTGCAGGATACATCTTAAAACAGCAAAGAATATGTGCAGGTATTTTTAATATCTGCTAAAATTCTGTCCAGGAACCTGTGGAAGAACAAGAATTGTCGTCTTACCCTTATCATTCTCGTCTTACCCCAATCATTCTCGTCAGCTGATGGCAAGGTACAGCACAGCACTGTATATTCATGTCCTCCTCAACTCCATAAAAAGGAAAAGCTTCCAGGCCCTGTCTACAAAATTGGCCTCTTGAATACATTTCTGGTATGACATACATGGTATTAACATCTAGCTTTGAATCTCCTTGGTATGTCCTGTATTTATGCATTCTGTCTCCAGATCTGCTTTCTTGTGACAGTCTACTTAAGACTGCTACATGTACAATATGACTGTTATAATCCTGGCCTCATAGTCTGCACAGAAGAATTTCTTAATTATGTCTTTTGCATATAAAGCATGTGAAAATTGCAGATAGATGGAGAAAAATGGTTTCGTGCAGTTCCTTTCTTTGCTTTCATCAGCATGTTTCAGTCATTTCGTCTCTGAGTTTTTCCAGTGATACAGTCCTCTCGTGTTCTTCTATCTTCCTATTCTGATGATTGTGTGTCCACTCAGCTAGGGAATATTATCTTCTTAGAAACAGCCTGTAACACTCTTTCTGTTTCTCGTCTTCCCTGGTTTTTTTTCCACTTCTGACACTATAAGTTCTTCTTAGTCTTTGTTTTTAGAACAAGAAATAATTCTACTGACAAACATGGTGTCCTAAAGGAATAGACTGTGCATTATTGGTGGCCTTATGATGCAATATCAGACACCTGAACATTAGGTGTTTCTTCCTGATATTAGAAAAATGCCAATTAAAGAGATGGTGATTGAGGAAGACCTAATTAACTAATGTCTCAACATAGATCTAAGATGTGTTATAGATGTATCTGTCTACCTTCCCTCCTGTTTAGATTGCAGACAAATATATGAAACAAATTGTCACAAGGTGTAAAGTGATCTACAGAGAGAGTTTGCATCTAGGCTAAGAATATCTGTGGATTTCACAGCCACAGCATAATATAATACTCTGTAGCTCTGGGCAGAGATGAAGAGCATTCTTAGCAGGCACTGTGAAACCATGTCTTCATGTCTTTTAATAGGAAGTATAAGGAAAATCCTACTAAAGCACTTTTATCGTAATCTTGTTCAATTATTTGTTACAGTGGCGCAGAGATGAGAAAGTAGCAAAACCAGATGTCAACTTTATCCCAAATTCAAAATACTTACCACATAATTAAGAAATAAGTATAACTTGGCTTTTTTCTTTGTATACAAAAAATTTATAAAATGGAAGAGAAGTGTGAGAAAAATAATTAACAATATTAAAATGTGTATGACATCTATTTCTGTTAGTACTAGGGACTTTGCTTACAAAAATATTGTATCTCAGATGATTATGTGCTAGATGGGATTCTATGAAAACGAAGTGTCTACTCAGCCCACTTATAGACCAGGAGGTCATATTATATATTTATATACTATCTGAATATATATATTTATGATCCTAATAGTGTAAAATAATGGGTTTGAGTCTGTGAATAAGGTCTGTCTGTTTGTATGTGTACTAAGCAAGGATGATTTCTATTTGTGTGTATATACACATGTTCATTTTATGTATACATACCTATTAAGCAAGCTTAGACAACGCTATGCAAAGAGCTGTCTAAACTTGTTTCTAGGTTCCAATCCTGTTTACAGCCTGTGGGCATTATTTTAATGTAAATAATAAATGGAGGGAAGGGGGGAAAGGGTCCCCACTAGAATTACTAATTTAACAGCATTTTTCACACTGATTTAGTAATCCAGTAAATTTATTTCCATAATGGACAGCACTGGTCAGGAAATAGCTGTCCTGTCAGCTACTGGTTTGACAACTGTTGGTTTATTGAATCATGGCTTCTAGAATCCTAATCCAAAGCTTTCCTTGTAGCAATTTGCATGGGACGTTCAGGTTTCCTAGTATTTATTTTTTTTCCTAGCTGGTGTTGATTGCATTTATTTACTTTCTTATTTATCTATATCTCTCTCTTTTTCTGTTTTTGCTTTCTCTTATTTATGCAAGTCAGAACTTCAGCACCTCCCCTTATCCTTGTATTGAGAGATTTACTATTCCTGTAAAGAACTGAAAGAGTCCATTTTCTGCCTATACACCTATACAGAAATTTCTCTGATTGCCAAAGTCTTACATCTTCTAGGCAAGGTTTTACTCATCATGACCTGACTATAAAATCAAGGTGTAAATGGAAGCTACAATTTGAATTTGATAATGTCATCTAAGGAGTATGAAAAGATTTATCAGTGAATGACACTATATGCATGTATGCGAAGAGAAAGCAATCTGCTGTTCTTCTAGACAAGAAGACACTCTGCGACACTCAGGTTCTTTAAGAGTAAAGTCATGGAGGCATTTTCTACATGCCCCTGTTATAATTCTAGTAATTTCAGGGTCTGAAGATGCTAGAAAAGGCTGACATATTAGTGAGTAGACTGGTCATATTGGTAGTAGAACTTGCATACACTAAATATTTGCATGTGCTGTAGGTTTAGCAGTTTGTAAAAGCACAAAAATTCCTTCCTTTATAGTAATGACTGTTTTATATTGTGTCATTTTTAACAAAACATTCAGAAAGCAGTATTTATTCAACACAGAATGTGCAGAACTGTTTTGTCAGTCAGACCTTCTAACTTGCATATTTTAAATATAAGTAGTTAATACAAAATTAATTCCAGTGATACTCAAAAGAGAGTCTATTTTGTATGATGTTCTCCTCCATTGTATATAAGGTTTTACATAAGCCTGTAACAAGGATTGGGGGATTGCATATATTTTAATAAAAAAGCATGAATGGAATTTAAGTGGCTTTCTGCAGTAACTGTTTCATCAATCAATTAGAATCTATCAGGAATGAAAATCTTGATGTGTAATCATTACTTAATATTTATAAATGTATTTGATACAGAATATTCATGTTTAATATGCATTTATTTGTGTTTAATGTTAAGTTTATATTTAGCTCATATGTATTTTAAGATTTGGGAGTAATACAGAGTTGAGTATTGTTTTTCCTTTCAACCAGAGAAAATTATAAATTGAAGTTGGCTAAGGCTGCCCAAATTACTTAGTTACACTTACTTAATTATTAAATCCATTCACAACATAACTTAGAAATATACTAGTTAAAAACATCATACATAATCATGCTCTAAAAAAATAGCATTTGGCAGCTTTACATTTGTACTAAACAAGGAATGAATTATTGAAGCACTGAAACAATGCCAGTCACAAAGCCATTTAAATCTTCTCTACTTTTGTGTCATTCACAGTAAAAGCACTTGTTATCTGTTTCCAATTTACGTACTGTACTTCTGCTCTATATTCTCAGTTTGGAAACAGAAGATCTGGAAATACCTGATGGCAAATCTTAAGTTTGTTTAAAATAATTAAATAATTTTAGTTCATCATAAATCAATTAGTAATGATTAATATTATCTGCAAAGTATGAAAGTAACCATTAAGAGAATATCTACGTTATAGAATACAGGAAATTAACTGGTACACGGTTTGTGTTCTTTCTTTCTGGATAAAAGTGCATAGTATAAATATCAAGGCTCAGTCATGTATGACTTCCAATAAGCATGCTGTCAAATACAGTAATAGGTCTGCTATGCTATGTAAATCCAAGCTGCTGAACAGTTAGCAAACAGTTAGCTAAAAGATATTCTTTTGAAAGCTTTTAACTTAGCACTACCATAGGATGCATAGTTAAAAACAGCTGCATAGACATTCTTAGATGCCATAATTAAACTGATAAATCTGCAGTGACATATATCTCTGATGAGGGGATCTGCCATTAGTGGCTTCTTTTAATTTAGTGATCACTTGTATATCTATAGCATCTTGCTGAAGAATGCAGCTCCATGCTTAAAAGCCGCTTGACCTTTTTTTATGAAAATAAAAAAGAACTATATTTTAGTTTAATAGTTTGTTAGAAAAATGTTTTCAAACAGAAAAAAATGCTAATTTTGTGTACCTTTTTGGTAAGCTGAATAGTTTTACAGGTTACAGCAAAATCTGTGACCAGTGTTACTTTTATCATCACCAATCCTTGCAGCACAAACACAAAGTTCTTTTGGAAAAAAATTTACTGCTATGTGTCTGACCTACTAAATCATTGTTAGAAAAAACACTGAATTCTTAGCATTATGGCTTGCATAGGAGTGTGATATCTTTTCTTTTAGCTCTACAATCTGACTTTCCTTTGAATGGACATAAAAATCTCTGAAGGTAGAACCAGGTCCAGCATTAACTATTCTTTGCATTCCAGGCCATTTTCAAATGTCAGCTGTATTTCCCAGTCCATATACAACTAAGAATGAATGGATGGATGCAAACCACATACTGTTTACCCCTTCTCTTGCTAATGTGTGTTAGTTTGTCTGGGTTTAGATTTGGAAATGTTTGGGGGTGGTTGGGGAAGCAGAGAGAGTTGTATGCAGTGTGTGTAACTTTCAGTTCTTACTGAACTCTCCCAAAACACTTTCCTTTAGAAAATTGAACTGCTGCCTGCAGATCAGAGGGTCAAGTTCATATCTTGTGTCCTGGAAGCTATCCAGCTTCCTAACAGAGACTCATAAATTCAAGAAGTCTTTTCCGATTTTGAGACCAGTTGGAAATTGCAAAATAAGCAAAAATAAGAAAATAAGAAATAGCAAATAAGAGCTTGGACAAGTTAATGGGGAATAAGAGCAAATACAAATTAATTTGAGATTAGCTTAGTTACTGCTTACCAAAAGCCAATGGAAATGTTCCTTATTTAGGATTGTCCACAGTGATAATGAATTTTCCACAGTAAGGTTGGCTGCTTTTGCTGATGTGTTAACCAGTGTTAATATTTGGCTATTTTTTTGTTAGGAGTTACTCCTGTTGCAAAGATAATTAGAAATTAATTTTAACGTAGTAACAACTGTAGTGAATGCCTAGTGAAATGTTAAGAAAACTTTATTTTAGCAGGTGTTTATATCTAGATTTTTCTAGGTGTCTATATCTAGATCCTGATCTTTTCCTAATTGATGTATAAATTAGATGGGTTGATAGAGATGGACTTTCATTTTAACATTTTCCTGGTCTTCAATGAAAATTCGGTGTTGCTTTTGGAAAGGTTTAGAGCACTGCTTTTTGAGAGGATTTTTTTCAGTCTGTGTTCCCTATTGTCGTGGATCAATGTGGTCTGTATTTGACAAATCTTTTTCACAGGTGGTCATTACAAACTATTTTTACTTTATCCTTGTTATGATATGTAACAAATTAAGAAAGTAAATGCCTTAGTCTAGATGGAAATCTGTAACAAGTCATCATACCTGCATAAATGTTGTGATTGTGGTTCAGAAAGACTGTGGAAATTTTGGCCTGAAGTATTGTGGAGAATGCTTCCAAAATCTGCTGAGCTCTTTTCTTCTTCCAGATAATGGTTTCTCTCAGAGTGCAGGTTAACTTTCTGTTTGTTTTTTTTCCCCAATTCTGTGCAAAACTACTGATGTATTTCAAATTTCACTTTGCATGAAAGCAAAGTTTTTATTAGTTGTTTCTATAAAAAGATAACTGACAACTAAGATATGCAATGGCAAATACAATAGTTTCGTTCCTATTTCCAAAAACATTCACCCATACAAAAGATGTTATCGTGCCAGTTTCAGAAAATCTAATGTGACTTGCAAATAAGAGCCTCCAGGGGAGCAGGAATGCAGCACTCCTAATCCTGGCCCAGAGTTGCTGGGAGCCCAGGCAGTAGGTATCCCCCTGCTCAAAGATGTCATGTTTTGGCCTCTTCTTTGCTGGCGACTCTGTAGCTTCCCTGTACAGCTATGCAAATGATGGCTCTCTCTCTCAGTATTATCAGCACTGCTGCAAGTGTAGGATTTTTTCAGACCGTTGCATTCAGTAAAACCAGGACACTCGCTGTAACTGGCTTTTCCCATGGAGCAGAAGCAGGAAAATGCAAGTTCTGTTTCCCCTGCTGGGAACCCCTTCATGCAAGGCAGGTCTGTACAGCATGCTGTTCTCATTGGGATTACACCAGCCCCTAGGTCAAGTATCCTCCGTGAATGTCAGGAAAATAACACTAGTGAAATGATGGAAAGCAAATCATCTGGTTTGCCTGTACTTCTGAGAGATTGCTTTGTAAGCAGTGTGACATCTTGCTATGGGTGTTAAAATACTTGTGACATTCTGTAAGTGAAGGGTTATGTACGGGTAACACCATGACTAAAATCTTGTCTCTAAGCACTGCCCCTGCAGATGTAAGTGCTTGTGTGTGGGTGTGTGGCTTCCAAACTCTTGTAGAAAAGTGGCTGGGCACCCAGATAAGAGAGAGGTCTGCTTCCTTTTGTTAGGATTCAGTACACATTACTGGTTTGGGTTTTGGTGTCTTACAGTGTATAAAAATTATCTTTATATGGGGATAATTAGGAATGTTTTTGTTGAAAAATCCAAATTTGTTTCGAGAAAAATGTTTTGAAGGATGCAATACTGTGTGCAAATTCAGGTCAGATTTGGTGAACAGATGTGCTTTTTCTTTTAAAAAGTGTTTTTGAAAAGTTTTAAACATTTGTTTGTTCTATATAGAAAACAAGTTAGGATGAATTCATAGACGAGCACAGCAGGTTTTCTACCACAGTGTTGAACCTTGTGTGCATAAGAAGGCATATACTTTTGCATTTTTCCTTTTACAATATGTCTGATTTTACTGAATGTTTGTATTCATTTACATACATTTCATATACATATGGTCTGTCATTTAATTCTCCGCTGCGTCATTACACAAGAATGCCAAAGCTGATTCTAATTGTTCAGCAAACTAAAGGAATTTAGGGAGGTTGCCCAGAAATTCAATGTTACTTAAATAAGAGACACATGTATTTTAAACCTTTTAACAGACACGTTCTGTGCCATATCCCCTTTACTAATATTAAAATAAGACTTATCAGCACAAGCTGCATAAGGTTCTGCTGCTGGAGCCAAATCCTGGGATCAGCATCCAGGCCACGAGCCTGCAATCAGTTACACTTATGTTGAACTTCATGCACATTTGTCATTCTTTTGAAATCAGCAGGATTATTCACCTCCATGAGACAAGTATGTGTGGAACTGATTCCATGAGCAGACCCTCCATTTTTATTGGCTTCGTTATGAATCTGAGAACAGGAAAAGGCAAATCTGCATTAGGAGCACAAAATTTCACTCTTAGGGATCATATTGGAGACAAAATTTTGGTACTCAGGCAGTTGGTAGTTACTGAAGGAGAAAAGGATCGTGCAGGCGACACGCATGGTCAGTGGTGGAAGGCGTGTTCTAAGGGATAAAAGAGATTATGGAGAACAAGAGAGCGGAAAGTTATTCCATTGGTTCCCTAGCTCAGCTGAACCTTTTGAGGTCCTGTGAAAAATAACAAGCACATCGTGAAATGGTAGGAATAAGTGTAGAAGGAAAGATTAGAAGGTTTTTTTATTATTATTTTAACTTCTTAACATCTGGATCTAGTGAATAGTTTGATGACAGAGTTTCCCAAGCTGTTTAGCTGAACCTGCTGGTTTTTGGCTTATCCTAAATGGTGATGTTAATATCATCCAGGAAACATATTGTCTCCCCTAGACACTGCTTTTTTACATCACTCCTTGAAGTGTTTTCTGCAGTTTGCACTGTCATGTGCAGTAGTTGTAGAATTTTTTTGCTATCAGTGCCAGTATTTAGCAATGGAATTTTAAATGTATGCACAAGTGTGATAGTAATGATCTTATTTCCTTTGATTCTTTAGGAATTTTTGTTTGTAAATCTGAGCTTGAATCTTTTAATAATAACATTCATGCCATCCCTTCACTGCCCAAAGACCAATAACAGTTGTGAGGAGATTAAGACAGGCTAAATGGAATCTTGTTACATTAGATGAACATAACCGCTACAGGTAATTAACGCCTTTCATTTTGAAGAATGATTTCAAGCACTTGAGGGAATTTGGAGTCATATTTTATGTTGTATCCCAACTAGTAATGTAGAAAGGAGATGAACTAAGACTAATTTTATTTTCCATTTTTGCTGTCTCTCTTCTCTCTGTTCTTTCTCTTGTTGAAAAACTATTGTCATTTATGTCATTAAAACACAGAATTATTGCCCCCAGACTTTCAGTGAACCACAGCTGTTGACCTTTTTTGTCAAAAGCTCTGAATACAAAGCTACATTGGGAACATTTGTACCCTGTGGACCATGACAGTACTGTAGACTTCTCTCCTGTCCTGACAGAAGAGAGTGCCAGAGGGTGTGCTCACATAGCGACTGCATTATTTTCTGGCAATTGTGTTAAAGATTTCCTTGCTTTTGGTTTTTCTCCCTCTTCTCAAGTGTACAGTCATCCTTCAAACCTATTATACTACCTTCTCAATACTATGGCTTTGTTTCTAAGGTTACACAGTATATTGTTTAAAATGTTTACCAGTGCTGTACAGATATTAAATTAAGCATTGCAGCTTATTGTGGAATGTGTAGATATTTGAAGCTGCATTTAAAAGACGTCTCGATTTCCTTGCTGTGTAATAGTATATCACGTTGAATGGGAAAGTTAAAAATTAACCTTGTCTAGTATAGGAAATGCTAATTTTCAGTGAAGACTTATGAATATTAAAATAAATTCTGAATACTAAGCATGTGAAAAACTCAGGATGTCTTCACTTGAAATATGCCATAAACTCTTTTATTTTTTTGGGTGATTAAATTAAGCACTTTTCAGTAGTGCACACCAGCTACTGCATCTGTAAGTAAAACAAGTACTTTCCCACAGTACATACTGTATATTTCATTCATACTGCATTTTATTTTGACAGGTAATCTTTATTCTTCTGCATGCGAAGTAGAATTCAGAGGATAAGTAAAAATTAAAGGCAAAATATAGTGTGTTTCACAATTTCTCTGAATTTAAATAGAGCCATATTTTTATTAACAAATGCCAGCACATGTAGGCTCTATTTCTAAATACATAGTCTACACATAGCATGAAGTCTTAAGTTTGGACCCAATTTCCTTCTTCTCTATACAACTGACATTTTCCCAGCCTTTCTTTTCAGAATGTATGAGGAAAGCAGGAAGGGTGTTTGTGAAAGGGAATTCTGCTTTTTTTCTGAAGCAAATTTTCTCTGTGCAACTCGATCTGTCTTAGTTACATTTATGAGATTTTGTGAATAAGAAGGAGGAATGTGATATGAATGCAAAAATCGTGCATTTTTAATACAATTAATTAGATCATACTGCAACTTATATATAAAAAACCCCACAAATCCTTTCATAGCTGAGCTTTCTAAGCATTAACATAATTGTAAGCATGCACTTAATCTAAATAGTCTTTTCCCTCAGGGAATAAACAGGTACATTTTCTTTTTTGCATCCACAGTCAAGTCCACTTAGAGGTGCAAGGAACCGAAATTGTACTTGCAATTCAACTGCTATTTTGAAATTATACTCGCAGAAGAGAGGCTGCCTTTCAGAAAGCTGTTTTCTATGCACTTTCCTGTCCTGTCCCCCCTACCCCTTTCTATAATAGGACAATATACTTCTCTCAGCTGAACCGCAAAGTTCTCAAATATCCTGAAAATCAAAATCAGGATTAATGCTTGGAATGTATGCACCTATTGCAAAAAAAAAAAATAACCTGTGTGCTAAATGTGACCCACAGAGCTCTGGCTTCTGGTCACTCCAGATCCCAGGAGTCAACATTAGGTGCATAGGGGCCACAGTGATTAAACAGGAGTGCTGTTTGACTGCTCTGCTTTAGGACTGTAGTAATGTCCAAAAGCCTATAGAGCATAAAGAATGAAAAGTAGCAACAAACACTGATTATGCAGTTTAAGACCATTTCACCCAATAACCTCCACTTCTAAATTAGCAGCAATATTACTTGAAGACCTTAGTGTTGAAATGTGTACAGCTATTTATTATGACAATATCTGTTGCCAAATTATACCATTATATTTTATGCAAGAGTTGCTAGTAGTATATGCAAAGTATATTTTTTTCCTTTTTTGCATGCCTGTGAACTTTGTAGTCTGCAATGAATCAGCTGCTTTATAAAGGGCATTCTGTGTTGTCATTTTTTACTGCTGTCATTACTGCTAGGCCTGTATCTCACCATAAACAGCTGTCTGCTGGTTACTGAGTGTTCCACATGCAGACTGGAATGCTCCATAACTGCAGGCAGCAAGTTTAGACACCTTGCTGCACAAATACTGCCTCCATTCACATTGTTGGGACTCTGAAAATTTTCTTTACTAGTACTAGTAACACGTGATTGTTCAGCTGCCTGGAAAAAGCATCCCCTCTAATCATGTAGTATTTAAGAAGGTAAATGGCATCAAATTACTGAAGGGTGTGTGATAGGAAGTGGATCTTATGGCTGAGGATGCACTTCAAAGCGCAGGAATGAGCGATGGTCCTTCAGTGCTGAAGAAGTGTGATGGAAAAAGGGAGAAGGAGAATTACGGTAATGGCTCCTTGCGTGAATTCTGAACAAAGCACTGAAGTTGAATCAGATTTATGGCAGTGTTTGAGGAAAACAGCAATACTGTTTCCATTCGGATCGTCTTGTTTTCCTAATTTAATACAATTTTACACAAAAGAGAGGTACAAATTTTTTCCTTTCTTTCAATAGTTGACATAGTAGCTCTGTTTTATTTTCATTGTAATTGCAGGAAGAACAGCACAAAAGACATTATATCAGAGGAATAAAATACTGTTTGTACACATGAATTTATCTCTAAAGTCTTCATAATAGGCTAAGAAACAAAGGGAAAGTATGTTCTGTCATCATTATGGTGATCCTATCCTTTGATTTAGCAAACGTCCCAAAACTGTAAAGCAATTATAATATATGAAAAGCTAAAATGAGATCTGTTTTTGGAGAGCACAGCAGTGTTTAGAAAAAGGTTAAAGTAGGACATTAAGTAATGCGAGAGGAAGCACACAAAGAGTGCAGAACTGTCATTCGGAGCAACTAGGGTCTAACAAGGGAAGGCCAAATCCAGACAGGTGCTGGTGCAGCGCTTCTGTCAATATGGTATCTTTCATATTGGTATTTTCTAAATATGCTGGTTAGAAGTTTATGTTAATATCTAGAAAAAACCAAAGACTTAGATTAATAAGAAGGTTCTATCTGTTCCCTGAGGTGTTTTGAAACAAAAGGTTAAACACAATGGTGTTCTGGAAGGGATAATCTGAAAGCGTCTTCCTGAGCTGAACTATAAGGGCACAAATATGCAGGAGTCCTTCCATCAGCACCTATTGCCAGAGGCTACTTTCTCCCAGCCTGGGCTGTCCCTTGCTTGGCACCCTTACACAAAGTATGTTTTCCTGCAGCTCTTCTGACAGGGCTTTTAAAGAAGAAATTCTCTCTGAAAACACAGAAACACAGCATAGCAAAAGAATTTTTTAGAATGAAATTAGAAGAAACTGTGGTTAATAGTTCAAGACAGTGGTTAATTCTTAAGGGAAAAATGGTAATAATAAAAATAAGGAAATAAGTCTCCTTGGAAGAAATAAGAAAGAAGTAGGAACTTATTGTAATTTTTTCTCCCCATGTGATATTCTGGGAAAGCAGAAAACAGTAATGATTGCCAATTAATTACTTGTCATGTCATAAACTAGATTAGTAGGCTGAGATGTTTTTAAATTCTTGACATAATTGAAATCAGTATCTATATGAATTGCCAAAATAAAATACAAGGATGACAGATTCATAATATGAGGAAAAGAACTTTTTTAAGCACATTAGATGCAAAAACATTGGAAACTATTCATCTGATTTAAGTATAATTTTTTGGCAAAAACATTAATGCAATACCTTTGAAGAGTAATTGGTATAAAGAATATCCTTAAAGAGGAGCATTTCCACATGCCTAGGCTTTATTTTGCCTTCATTAAGCTTTATTCTGAGTTGAATATTTCCTATCTATAGCATAAGGATTATTCTTGTTCTGCAAACATCTTAACCTTTTAGATTTATCACGTTATGCTCTCTGATGCCTTTTCCAGATGCAGATCAGTTAATGATAATCAAAGAGGATTTTTAAGCCCTTTAATGTTTTCAGGTCTGCCTTTCTCCTTTGCAAAATCAGACAAATTGGAAGCTTATTCTGGTCAGCCTGTTCATCAGGTGAAATGGGCAAATTTATTAAGCAATAATTGCTTACAGGTTGCATAGGAACTAGTACGTACAGTACAACTAAAGTTCAACACAACCATGAATTAAGGATTGAAGAATTATAAGAATGGAAGGACCCTTGGGCAGGAGTGCCATCTACTTTACTTTTAGTCCTAAGTGTAAAACTTTGACTGAAGGATGCGTATAAGAAAACTCATGTTAGTTTATCATCATATTCATTTCTATATGACCATGTCTTACACTCTTTCTGCATCTTTGAATCAATACTTTTTTTGAGTTAGAAATTTGTTGTATGTACATCATGATGAATCCCTGGTCATTAACTAGTCTAAGTAGATAAAATCAAGAATTGTTTCTGTTAATTTGTATCATAATCAAATTAACTGATGCCATTGTCTATGAACTGGATTTATTTCCTCATGAGCTCAAGATCAACCAGATGCTTAGAAGTCAAGATGTTGTCACAGAATGGAAGATATATTCAAAATAAAGTCTAGACTTATTATCTCTTTCTCTTCCCACCCTCTCTCTCTCCCCCTCTCCCCAACATCCTCATTTTCCCCACCCCCATTATCTCATGAACTTTGCTTCTCACCATAAATTTGTCTGATACTGACATTTTCAAGATAGTAAGTCTAGACTTTTGGAAACTCTGGAGACTAATGAAAAAGTCATTGAGGTGGTTCTTAAGTGTCTTGGGCAACGTTCCCAGGGCACCTTTGACAATCGGTGTTACTTTAACATTTCTGCTCCACATTTAGAGGTCTTCTCCATTAATGTCTGCCTGAAGGGAACCCTATGGACAAGCAAATGTTTATGATAGGGATTTTGTGGGTGTATGATCTGGTAAGATGTTTCATTAACTTCTTGTGGCCTCTCCAGTCACTACAAGTCTTAAGGATCTTTGCTTTTATCATCTTTTTGAGCTGAAGGCTCGTGCTCCTGGGGAGATAATACTGGCTGCAGAAAGCTTGGTGGGGGGCACTGGTTATTTGGTTTTGCCTAGTATTAAGCAGTCACTAGCAGCAGACATCATGTGCTCTCTGCACGCGTGTTACGACTTCTGCTGTGAAAGCAACCTTACTAGTTGCCATCTGGGGCCCCTTAATTGATGTGTTTGGAGACTCTTGTACAGCCATAATGAAGACTTCAGCTGGTATTTAGCAGAATTCGCTTTGGTTTTTAGTTTACTTGCTTGCTTACAGCTAGTAAAGTGATGAGAAAAGCCGAAGCAAGAGAATCACAGTTGAGAAGAGACCTATTTTGATAAGACAGGAGCCCAAGAAGTACAAGAAGGGGTTGGGCTGCTAGGGCCACAGACCTCCGTGCAAGCTCATTAAAAATATCTCCCTTTTTAATGTCTTTTATCATTTACTGCTAATGAATCTGGAAGAGGTGAAGCTTTGAAGGATGTCATTTGTTTCTTAAAAGGAGAGTTATGTCTAAGAGTGGTTTTGTAAGTTGTAGCAGAGGTTCTGAAAGCCTTGACTAGGTTCCCCTTTTTCACAAATATTATAATGATTAGTGATAAAACAGTGTATAGAGCTGAAGATCCCAAGAGGGCAATTCTTCAAGTTGCCAGGTGTTTTTTGCAAACTACAGAAGGAATGTGCTTTCTGGGACTTGAAGAAATACTGCACACCACAGGATTATTCTCTAGGTGGCAAATCTTGTACTTCCATTATTGAACTTGAGTTGATTATATAAATAAGAATTAATATAATAATGCTATATCTTATTTTCAAAACCTGTCAGCTCAAATAATTTAACAACATTTTCAGCACTGTAGTGCACTTGCTTTCTCTGCTGCTATGACATGAGTGTTCCCCATGTGATGCCTATATTATACATAGTAGCCTCTAACTATATTTATAAAGATATTTTTGAGGTGTATTTGAGCATCATTCTGTAATCTCTTTGCTGGTGCACAGAGGTTTTGTTTACAAAGGCTTGGAAGTGCTTTACTCCAACCTGCACTAACCCCTGTATCAGCACAGCACCTTTTGGCACTGAGCTGAGAGCTGTAAATGAGTTTTCTGTTTGGTGGATTCTAGCTGTATTGTCCTGCCCCAAACTTTGCTTGTTTGCTGCTTACATTTGTGCCAGTGTGAAATGCTGCTGTACAGCAACAGGGTATATAATTTAACCCTGTTTTCTCATCGCAAGTTATCTCTCCCTTCATTGTTAAAACCAGCTTTCCCACTACAAGAACAGATTTCCAGTTTCCATCCATAATTAAACACACACAAGTAACTGCAGTACTCAATCTTTTTAATGCACAAATTAAACCAATAGTTTATTTCATGAAAAGAAATTGGATACCATTTCAAGTATCATTATAAACATGGCCCTACATATGTACCATCAGAAAGTATCAAAGATCTTGTATTTAATGTTGATGAGAAAGATTTTAATTCTTTTGCAAATTAATGCCTTCAGCATCATTTGGATTAAATTGCTGCAGTTCCACTAAAACCGTCATAGCCATGCTCACCTACATTTTCCCTACTGTCAGACTTTATTTACTTTTAGCCTAGTCAGCACTAAGAAACCAGTGCAGTAGCTTTCATGCATCTATCTGTGTCTCAGTTTTCAACCAGTCTTTTCTGATATACCAGTTCCTCTTGCATATGGTATACCACTGTGTTTCTTTGACCTTTCTTGGGAGGTTGACGAATGTGTTTTTAAGCATCCATAAATGAATTGTAATATATGCTAAAATTATATTTTTGCAATATTTCTGCCAAAATGAACTACAGTGGATGGCTAATGTGCACATTACGTTGGAATGTGCATGCTCATAAAATTTTACACCGAACATTTGACATTTTGCCAACATTCATTTGCTATCACATCACCATGATTTCCTACTTTAAACTTATTAGTACGAAGTGCAGATACAAGAACAGTTGTATGCTGCTTAGAATATTATATATTTAGAAGGGAAGGAAAGATGAAGTCAGAAAGACTGTGTGAAGGTCCATGGAAGCAGCATAGTATTGTTTCAACTTTATTCATAGACAACTGTATGAGATGGGTGAAAAAATCTATAAGCAAACTTTTTGGTATTTCTGGTATCTACATTCTAAGAGTTTATTTGCTATTAAGTTGAGGAACAATTTTGCTAGAAACAAGTCAGAGCTATTGCTTCTTCATTAATATGTACCTAAGCTGTATTGCAGAATATTGCAGGTCAGAAGGACCTGTGTTGTCTGAAGAATACAATGAAAGGAGCCGTATTCATGAAAATTTTTATTTTATACAGCATTTCTTCCTTTAAATAGAATTAGAATGAGAGAATGTAAAGGAATATTGTCAAGGTAAGCTATATTACTTCTACTTTGATTTTAATATCTTGGGCTTCTGCAGCAGAAGAGAGAAGCAAAATCTGTATTGAATTTAATGTTTGGTTCAGTTGCACATTTTTATTTCATTCATTTGTATGAGAGTGTTTACTCTTACTTTTGACAATAATGCATTGCCTACCCTGGTATTTTCTTCATAATGCTGTTGTATTTGGACCAAAGCACAGGTTAGGGCTCACAATAGAAAGTAAATTTGATTTTTATGTTATTTTTAAAATGTGAAGGCATTTCTACTCCGGCTGACTTTCCAGAAACATCTTTAGCTTTTTAAACCTATATTCTGAGCCTTATTAGGTGATGATGTATTTAAAAGAAATTATTACTATTGGACCTGATCTAGATATGCTATGTGGGAAATCTGCCATACACCTACACGCTCATACCAGGAAAGCCGTATACAAACACAGGGGCCTGTCCCTACAGCTGACAGGAGGATCAGATGGTCTTTTCGAGAAATGAACATTCTTGTTGGCAAGATGACTTTTGAAGGTGAGGAACTGATAAGCCTTTGATGTGAAGGTATTCTCAATTGCCAGTGATATTTTAGAAAGAGAAAAATGGATTCTGAGAGGAAAGCATATTAAGGTAAGAGGAGAGAAACAAGTTTATAGTAGTACAAAATGAAAGGAAAACGGAGGAAGATAAATATAAAAGGAAATAAAAGAAGGATGGATGACCCCAAAAGCTTCCAATTATTTTCATGTTGTCCAAATTTTAGGACTTTACCTGAACCATCTAGATTATTATAATGATTTTCTATATTACATCTATATGAGCTCACACTATAAGAAACAGAAGTACTTGAAAGAAAATGAACAAACAAGTCTGGTCTTTATTAGCAAAAGAAACAAAGGACTAAGGCAAAATTAATCCCCTTTGTAACCATATAAAGTTAAGAGGCATAGCATTATGAGACAAACAGCAGAACAATTACATCTGAAGTCTGTAATAAGATTTACAGCATTATATTTTAAGGAGCTTAAAACCATATTTATGAATGTTTTGCATTTTATATGAATCTTGTGAAAAGATATAATTTGCCAGGGTTTATCTACTTTAGGACTAAAACCTATAGAAAAGTATAACTTGCTGCACTGCAAACTGTTCAAGATTTCCTTCTGATCCTGCTGTTGCTGGGGCTGGCTACTTAATTACATTTCTTTCGTGCCATGTAGTCACTGTCTGCTTGAAAGATAAATGTCAGATGTTGTTTCATGAGATTATGCATTTCATGTGGAATTTTCTGCTGTTGACCTACCTCTGAAAATGGAAATGCTTCTTATAATGATCTTTGGTAGCTGGAATCTTCAAGTAACAGGTGTGTGACACAGAACTGGTTGAATGCACAGAAAAAGGGATTGTAAGGACAAAAAAAAAAAAAATGTAGTGCTGTTGTTTCTTCTGAAACTCATGAGACTGAGAAGAAAATGATACATTCCTTGTAGCATCTTATTTGAGCAAAAGCTTTTCCTCACACCTTGCTACTGGAAGGTGCGTATCTCATCCCTCTCTAAGGGTTCTTCCCGTGGTTAAAATAGGTCACAGAGAAACTATCAAATGCCATTTATTACTGAAGAATTCCAGATATTCCCATTTTCTGTCTTTCTGATTTTCTTAAAAAAACCCCAACAGAATTCCATCCAGGATTAAGAATAATATGACTAAAATTCAGGTGATGTTAGAATATGGCATACTCCAACATGAGGGAGGATGCAAGACCTCTAAGCCAGCATAAAGCAAACCCTAGGTCTTGTCCCGGAATATGCAAGTGCAGTGGATATCTTATTTTTTCAGTGTCTTTTTGAAAACAAGTAAAAGCAGCATGAGCTGTTCTGAAAATGAAACAAATTCAAGTTTGGAATACCCACTACATTATGTGGTTTTAGTATATGGGTGGGTAACAGTAAATATTATGTAACTCCTCAGATTTGGACAGTGCCGTGCTATCCCCTTGATAGGCCCTCATCCCTTGAGGTACTGAACACTTGTTTCCCGTAGTAATCAGCACATTATTTTCATCAAATGATTGCATCAGATAATACATTTTAGGTTGCGTAGCCTAAAACTAGTACTCCCAATAGATTAATAAGATCATAAATGTAACTAGAATTAATCAAGTTTAATCAAGAAACAAGATTAACACGGTACTATTTTTATTCTTGTTGTCAATCACTCAAAAGAATATGCAAGGCAGAACTTACCCCAGAGTAATGTAGCAACACTTCAGTATTTCAAAAATTCCCAATTTCCAAAAGTTCTACTTGAAATTGTGACTTTATAGAGTGAAGAATCTATGTCCAATGCATTAATTCTTAGGCCATTGCATTTTAAAACAGGCTACAATTAAAAATATAAAATAATATTAGATATAATGCATGAAAATCCAGACATGGCATAAATAAATTGATTTGAACTGGTCATTTAACATGTAATTCTTCTGCAAAGAGTTCCTGATGATTGAATTCCTGGGCTTCCATTTTGAAAAAAGCAGGGTTGATTGGTTGAGATCCAGGACCAGTTTTTTCTGATTTTTCACTTGATACTGTTTTGTTTTGTCAGAATAAATTTTCATACCTATCTTTGAAATAAAGCACTGACTCTCTGATTTTCCAGAAATCTTCTGGATTTCTGTTCTTGTTCTAAAGAGAAAGTTACTTGTATTCTGTTTAATCTTGCTAAGAGTGAAGCTTTCAAAGTTACTTGTTGTCCACTTGGAGCCATGGACAATAGAAATTAAAAAAATACATGTATTAGATCACCCATTCTATCTTCCTACTCCCTAAGCAGCATTTTCTGCTGTCATGCTCCTGAAGCTTTTCATTTGGGGTTATTCCTAGCCTTCAAAAACATATTTTCAGTGTATGCAAGACTGGAATTGAAAACATAAAATAAGGGAGTTTGTCTTCCAGTTCAGCCTGAATTTTTAGCTGGAGTGTGTTCTGAGTGACTAACTTATGTTAATTTAAGGATCTACATTTCTTTGGTTGGAACATCACTGCAGGGAGCGAGGCCATGTAGTCTAATAGTTCTAGCAATGAGTGGACCATTATTCTACTGTAGGAGATGAAACATGCTGGGTCATCTCTGTGCATGCTGCTGTTTTCAGTCTTTATTTGTCTTATCTGTTTAGAAGACTTTTCAGTATGCTCATACAGCCATTTCAAAGGCTACTTATTATACAAATTTATGATAACTATAGAGTTAGTTACAGATCTGTCCTCCCCTTGGAATAAATATTTCTCTTCATCTCATATCCCACTGAAGAGTGAAGATCTGGAAAGGCCCACATTAGCACTGCAATGTATTGTGCTTTTGACTTTAAGATAAATGAAAAGCAAACAAACATGTCTTTGTCTGACAAGTTTTGTCTTGGGCACACCCACTTATCCCTCATCAGCCAAGATAAATTGCTTCAGAGGGAGGACTTCCATGTTTGCAGAAGGAATGCAGAAATTCTTTCTATTTTGTACATTCTTGGCATCTTTCCTTTGTTATCAATTTCACGTCCTCTTTGTGTTATGAAGCTCTGCTTGGGAAAGGAGGTTATAAATATTAAAGCTCTGCACAAGTTCTTAAGAATGACTTGGGGTTTGGTTTTTTGTTTTGTTTTGTCTTAAATATTCTTCATTTCTGCTATTTTTACCTCAAAGCTATCCTTCCTCTTCCAAGCAGTATATTTTTAGCTAATCCAGATAGTTGAAAAGATTATTAATTGGACAGAGATTGCTTTTGGCTTTCTTCTTTTCCAGTTCTGTTGTAATATTGCCAGTGCAGAGAAAAACATTTAGAATAGATTTTGCAAATATTATATGGAAGAAATACAATTTAAGTTTTGAAAGTACTTTAATGAATCCCCTGCCATAAACAGCAAGAATATTTAAGTACTAGAATGTTGGACTTCATGAAGAAACAGCCACAGACTTTGTTGATAATTACATAGTACTTTGTAATTAAAATTTTAATACAATCAAGCTGTGATACAGTTTCTATATAACTGTAGATAATGCAAATATGTTTCTGGCATGGCTTGAATTGGATGAGGATTTCCCTCTTATAAACATTTACAGCAGTTACTGACATATACCTGAAAGGCCAGCATTTTAACGTTTAACTAGAGGCAAATACATATATCGTATTGAACCTCTAGCTTTAGACCCCTCTAGCTTTTTAAGCTTAGGTTCACTTTTGCACTATTCTAGAAAAATAAAAATTATGTGGAACTTTTCCACATTAACATAAATAGTCTAAATAGACCCTTTTCCTTCACATGTGAGATTAATGTACAGATCCCTCTGTCACTTCCCACAATCACCTGAAGCTCTGTAGGGGAACAGTGGGAAAGGGTATGGAGTAAGCAATAAAAGAAACAGCCCAAGTGCAATGCAAAAGAAAAAAAAAAGAATACTTTCCATAATTGGAAGGTCCATAAATTACTGTAGCCCTGGGGTCAAATATTTATGTGTGGAATTGCTGGACCATTTAAGCAGCTACTCATTAAAACCATGTAAATGCTTGAACAATCAAGCTATCATTTTACACTGATACTTGTACCTACTCCCAAGGGGGGAAAGCAAATGCACATTGATAAGGATACATATACTTGTAAAGAAAGGTAGATTCCCACATACACAGCCCTTCTCCACACAAATGTTTCCTTAAAGGCATACTGTCAGGTGAACTTTGCAGACTTGCAAGCTCTCACTCAGTATTAGGACCTGCTCTAATGATAATGGAGAAACAAACAAGAAATACGAAAGACATCTTGGTAGGTTGCTCCCTTCTTGTATGTTTTTGCCTGCAGTGCAGCAGTAGTAGTGTTCTCTTGCAAAGTGACCAGTGAGGTCTGTAGAGATCACAGGGAGTACTTCAGAGCCATCTCAAGGGTGATGGGTGCTTCTGCACTACCACTGCACTTCAGTCTTCCCCTTTTCAGTTTCTCAAACACAGGGAGGAGGGAAAAATTTGCTCAGCAGTAGTAGCTTGCTCATAGTTTAATTAATCTTCAACTGCATTCACTTTTTGGCAGCCTTCCAGTGGAGTTCAGCAAGGATGGTGGATATCACTCGTGCCTGTACCTGCCTTCTTCCTCTTCCAGAACCAGGAAAGTTTTTCTGCAGGTTCAGAAACAGCAGTGACATCCATTAGTCCCCTCAGTGTGCTTCAGTACAGAGGGGCCCTCAGGTATAAAGTCTGCAGTCTGCCTTTAACACACTGGGTTAAACCCTGTTTTTCTTCTAATGCAGTCTTCTCTCTTTAATTGCACAGGCTGGGTTCTCTCTTCTATCTTGGCCTTTCTCCATGTCTGTATTTAAATTCGGTTTTTCAATTTTCCCTGTGCTTTTCCCTTCCAATTTTCAATTGCAACTGTTATGATCAGCTGCTGCTTTGTTCTTCTCTCTGATCCTTTCACCACCGCACTGAGATGAGGTCCCTCATTCTTCAGCCACACATGATGTGAGTGGGTGAGTAGTGAGCAGATGACAGAATTAATTTGCAGGTGTCTCCCTCCTTTTGCTTTTGACATCCTGTCATTTACCATGTCCTTATGTCTGGGGGGTTATTTCTCAGAGTTGTGCAATCCTTTTCTAGGTTAGCATTGAGCAATCTTAATTATTTCAGAAACAATTTGAATATATGGAGATGTTTTTTTGAGAAAAAAAGACTTTCAAATGTTTTTCATTTAAAAACAGTTGAATACAGCAAAGTGGAGAAGGAATGGAAGTAGTAGCATCATTTTAAAGCATATCTAATGAGTAGTTTGCAACAGAACAAAATGCCAAACTTGAGGGGCTATTAAAGATAATATTAAGATTCACTGCTGTGTGTTCCTATTGAAGGTTTGGTCTACTCTGCACACAGTTGCCTCCTGGTGAGGTGAGGCGAGGCATGCCTGATTGCAGAAGTGTGGTGTAGTTGACTTGTATGTGAAAGTCTTATTTATATTCTCATTTGTTTACAAAAACTGGGATGATTTACTACAAAGAGCATTCAGAGTATTCCCCCTGTACATCTCTTCCATGTCTCGTGCATGATGAGCATCTCTTATCCATAGCATTAACTAATTTTCCAGAGGGGGAAGGATAAAGGAAAAGTAATCTGTGCAGTAATAGAGTCAGGTGTGATGGAAGAATTCTTAACCTGTAGTAAGCACACGCTTAAATCTAATCATATTTATCTGATTACTGTTTAATTTCTCTCTCAGCATTCTAGTATGCTTTTTATTATTCAATTTATTTTTTTTATTTTATTGGGTGCCCCCAAAAAACATTAATTGTTCATAATTATTGATATTCTGCTTCATTCAGGGAGAAGAATGTAAGTAAAAATGTCTTGTGAACAGTCCTATGTCTTTGAGCACTACAGATATTATTTCCTTGGAATACTTCAGTTATGCCTAGCCCTAAGGGAAATCATCTTTCTCTTTAAGGACTTCGTTTTCATTAGTTTAAACATTTCTGAGAATGACAATTGAGATTAGCTGAACAAAGTACACATTTGGGGAAAGGAAGAATTAATAAGGAATTTAAATTACATGAGCACCGATACTCTTTTTTATAGGCTTCATGCTGTATGTTGCTATATGATTACAAACAGCAAGTATTGCTAACAAGTCATTAAAATGAGACTGCATTTTCTTTATTTCTGTGGCCTTAAATGCACAAAACTCTTAGTAAAATAAATGTGTGACATCTGTGATTCAATAGTAAAAGAAGTAAAAGCTGAAAACAAATTTGTAATTCTTCAGTTCTCAATCTATATGAGTTGATTTTTATGCTCAGTATTACAGTTTGTGACAGTTTGTGACCAGCAGAAGAATCCAAATTGAATTATTAAAAAACCCAGCAACGGTTGTCTTTATTTTTTCTTAAGCTTGCATGCTCTGTGCTGAAACTGTTGCTGTAAATTGTGAATAGCATCTAGAATTTGATACGCTTGCATGCTACATTTCAAATAGATTATCATTTATTCCTCATAAATGGTATAAGTGTGCAGATTCCTTTCACTAGTTGTGTGTTCTAACTGACTTAGGTGGGAATTACTGGTATTGAGATCTCTGAAAATTAGGCCAAAAGACAATGTTGTGCAATGCTATTTGTGGAGTAATTTGCAGACAGATGTACAAAATTCAGTTCTGACACAACCAGAAATCACCAGGAAGCTCTGTCTCCTCCCAGTATCTTTGTGAGAAGGAAGGTTTCTTTTCTAACAACAGATTTATTTCAGAACATCCCAGATTGTTTAAATTGTATTTCAAGTCATGTGAAGCCTTTCCAACAAAGCCAGCATCCTTTTTGTGAAATTGAAAAAGCTTCAACATATTTGTATTGTTGCTTTGGTTGCTTTTAAAACTGTCTGATAAATCACCCTTTTAATATTAAAGCAGAGTTGGGCCAAACCACACTAACAAGCTCAAGTTATCTTTAAGATGGAACAGAGCATTTGACCAACTGGGGAAGGTGACGGAGTGAATGCTTAAGCCAACCTGTCTAATAAGGGAGTCTGTAACAGTTCTCCCTGTCACAGAAGGCTCTTTTACATGCTCTATTTATAATGTCCTGTTGCCATTTTATTGTGCCTTTAACAGCTATGCAAGGGTGATTAAAAACAGTCCCCAAGTTTCCTGTGTCACTTTTCACTCATCATCACTGCTCTGAATGGTAACAGTTTAAACCTTCCCATGCCCATTAGCTGATGCTTGTTGAGAATGTAATATTGGCCTCTTTCTTTTTATTACAACCTTCATGAATCTGCATTATTAGTTTTTTCTGTCAGGCTTATGGGAAGGATCCAAATCTGGAAATTTAAATAACAATTCATCTTCCTTGTTTTCTGGTCTTTGAATTCCTCTGCACAAAACTCTACTTGACACAGCGTTACTCCAGAATTAATTTCACTGCCTTCGCCTAGCAACACAAATATGTTCTACACTTTCCAGGTTTCTCATATTAACTTCTAATACTGCTTGTTGTCACCAGCATATCTTTGCTATTGATTTGTTACTAGGTGTCATGGCTCTGGACAGGCTCCCCTGGCTGGATGCTCCCCAAACTGCTTTAGGTCCCATCATGCTAGAGCTGTGCTCTCAATCTTCCTGACTTTGAGCAGAACCCAGGACTGCCTTTGGCTCAGGGCTCCTATGTGCCTTCTCAAGACATGCTCTCCTAATTGCTCAGACCTGCTCTCTGTTGCTTAGGCCTGCATTCATGCTGGATCTCCAGGAAGATCCTTGTGCTTTCCCAAAGCTCAAATCGTTGCACTGTTGTTCTTCAGACTGAGATGGAAATTTTCACTTTGAACTTTTGACACTGCAAGAAATAAACTGAATCCAGAAGAAACTTCTTTATATCCTTGCATAATTTTCTTCTTGTTCTAGGAATACAGCTTTTAGACAGGAGCAGAGTCCCTCTTTGGAAACTTGCAGCCTGTTTCTTGCTGCCAGTCAACTCCCTTTCACCTTTGCCATTACACAGTAAGGAAAGTTTATTCTTTGGCCCAAAGCCTGTTCCTTTATTCATCTCTCTCCTACTTTTTGCCTCATCTGTCTTCTTGACCCACCCTATCTTCATGGCTCTTAAAAACAGTGTTTAATACTGTGCTCCCTTCAGATTGCCCCAGGAGGGTGGTTCTGCCTTCTCAGGCAATCCTTAGCAAACTTGCTGCCCAGCTCAGCACATTCTTGAAGTGTTAGCAACATCTTTTCTTGTTCTGTAGTTTCTCTGAAACAGAAGATGTCAGAGGACAATGTCCTCATTAGATTTACTTGGTGTGTGAAATGGAGGGGAAAGAGTGAGGACATGGTTTGCAGCTTGTTAGTAACAGGATCTGCTGCCTAATGTGGAGATAAAGCACAGCTGCTCAGCAGGATCAGGCTTTTGGGCACAGCAGAGGTTTGCTGCTGCCTGTACTAGGCTCTGCGGGAGTCAGCATTGTTGTTCTTCCTAGTGCCATCTGTCCTGTGCTTCCCTTCCAGAGTCACCAGCCCACCATATCTACTGCTTCCTGTTCCCTTGCTCTGCATCCTGGTAAGTACATTGTGCTCAGGTGAGGGAGAAGCTTTTGAGCTATCCGGCTGCATAAGGCCCTTAACACCTCAGAAGGTGCTGGAGATCTTGGGGATGGGCTGAGCTCCAGCATCTTAGTGGATGTGTAGGACAGCTGCTTCTGGCGGCACTCAGAATGACTCAGAAGGAAAAATGGCAGCAGGTAAGTCTGTGCTGGAGTCAGTGCTGGTTGCTCGGTAGAGACTTGTGCACTTACAGCCACACCTCAGATCTGTCATTTAAGAGCCTCCACCAACACGTGGCAACTGCTCCTGACTGATGCTGGTGGTGGCGGGAGACCCTGAGCTCCTACCTCATTTGCCAGGCTGCGTCTCCTCCTCTTGCTGCCGGCTCAGTCGCAACCAGCTTTGTTGGTTTTTAACAACATGTGTAAATGAGACAAGTGTGAAATCATTACCTATTTGTTCTTTCTGTGGACGAAAAGAGGCCATTTGACTGATAGCTCTTTAGTGCATATATGCCTTAGCTATGCACACATTCATGAATCAGTTACAGTCTGAATTGGGAAATATATTGTTAATATAAAAAGCTTGGTGAAATGAAACATTTTAAATGAATAATAGGTGCTAAAGAAATTGTATTAAAAAAAATCAAAAGCAGGAAACAACATGACCTTCTTATGTCAGTGGTGGGTTTTGTTATTATAGGAATGAGAGGCTTAATTCCTGAAAGTGCTAGAGTATTTTTGGTTGGCTGAATGTGTCCTTCATAGTAGTCTGTTTGTCATCGGAACCTTTTTCTAAAAATGGCATTCAGATTTCTAGCCAAAACCATAGTATTTCTTTCTACTTTGCATTGAGGTTATATAACAGATGGTGAGCTCAAATGCGCTCGGTGTTTCAAAATCATTTGATGACTCACAAAACTGAATAACACTTTTTCCTCAGAACATGTTTTGATTCTATCTAGGGATGAGTAAATCTGTTGAATTAGAGAAAACTCCATCTAAAATATCAAGTGAGTATTTGAATTGTGAAAATCTGTAAATCTGCTGGGATTATTTTTTTAAAATACATTTACCTGTGTCTTGTCTTGTAGTAGAAAGTACTTAAAATCTCACAGGAGAACAATGTGCAGTTCCTGAAATGTTTAAGGAATAGCTGTAGTTCAGTCAACATTGAAACTGCAAATGAAATCTTCAAGTTTCTTGGTAGTTCAAATATTGTATGTTTTAACTGGAACCAACATAAATTATCTCTCTTAAAAACTGCTGGTTTGTCATATATTTGGAAGCAGGGTGTCAGATTATTTTGGAAATGCGTTAGAGGGCCTATCAGGAAATTAGGTGTCTAGTTCATTGAATATCTGTTCCTAGTACTTGTATTATAGACAGACTTGAAAGGCGTGGGTCTAATTTTCATACCATGGGCTGTTTGGTTTCTGCTGGTACAATCCATCATTTTCATGAACATTCTAGTAGGTGGCCTTAGGTGGGTGGCCTTAGCTGCTTCTGCACCTATGCTGAAATAGGATAATGTCACTGACTTTGTTAATTTGGTTTTGGTAATGCACATTTGGTCCAAGCAGTCCCTGGTCATAGTTCAGTCTGACCCTTTTTAAGAAGCAAGGCTAGTCTGCTTGGAGCAAATAAATCTTTCTTGGGTTAGAAGGGAAAAAGAACAGGTTTTGGAGTCTTGGTACACATTGATGTATATGTGAGATTTGGAGAGACACATGAGGTTATGGAGCTCAGTAGGTCTCAGTACCCAAAGGACTGTCTGGGACAGACAATCCTTTGACTGAGTGCTCAGAGGGTCTAACAAAGGAGGTGGTTACTAACCAGTTTTTTGAGTTCAGGTTATGGATTTTAATTCAGGACAAACTAACTATTTGGACCTAACAGAAAAAACCCATTATCGTACCTTACTACTTGGCTGTGGATATATTTTTAAGTTAACATATACACTACTACAGAAGAAAGCCGGAAACTCAGAACACTTATATCTTGCAAGTACACAAAAGTGTATTATGTATACAAAGAATACACGATTTTGAAAGGACTCTTAGGCCTGCTTGTGATGTTTACATAGAGAGTATTGCCATTCTAGGGGTATCGGTAATATCTGCCTGAAAAAGAGATGCCATCCCTTGGATTTTTCTTTTTTGGTAAAGTTATATTTTGCACTCTGTATATCTAGTAGCACAAAGCTTGTTTTTCTACAAGCTAATCTATTTTCAAAGATGATAGGTAGATATTAAGAGTTCCAGCTCTTCTTCCTGATATTACTTGTGTGGCTGTATTTGCATTCTCTCAGCTAGTGTTTTCTCAGATGCGGAAAATTATGTAATTAGTTGTGGGGTCTCATACCATCATTTCAGAGATGTTTCCCATTTAAATTAAAGGCCTGTTCTTCTACCCAATCAGTAATTGTCTAGATCTTTTAAGATCTCCTTCAGCTTGATTTAATTGTTAAACATTAATTTAGTGGGGAAAAGGCTTCAAAGGGGAAAAAAAGAACTGCTGGAGGGGCAAAATATTAATAGGTGCTTAAAAGCAAAACAGTAATTCTTCCCTTTCTAAGCTTGCAGCCCTTCAGGCCTAGTAGAAAAGAAACAATTGACTGTATTACAGGATTATATAGGTTTCATTGACTTAAAATGAACTGAAAGCAGCTGTAGGGAGACTTACCTCAAGTCTTTATTACTAGCCATATGAGGCAGAAAGAAAAACAATGTTTTGTTTGAATCAGAAAATACAATTTTCAATGGTGGTTTAGAAAAGGTTAGATAAAGAGAATATTACTTTTCAATAGGGAAAAAGGTGAAAAGAAAAATTCTGGTTTGCCAGCATTATATACCATATGAAAGATTTCAGCCAGCAGAAAAAGAGACTATCATATACTTGTAGGGTCTTTGTTTTCTTTCATTTCTGATGGATAATCTTTGAGTTTAGTACACTTAATATCTCTTTTACTTACTAATGACAGTAATACTTCACTCCTTTGAATACTTCTACCATGCAAATGGAGGTAAAGATCAAAAAGTGCTGCTTTTTTACAAAGAAAATCATTCAAAAGTCTGCATCTCATTCAAAACTACGTTGGTACAAGTTTCCCCTCTAAGATTTCTGCCCTTGGTTGTTGAAAATTCTAATTATGAAAGAACCAAGGAGTTTTTGTTAATAAAAAAAGGTCAGGATGCAGTCAGAGCCTATTTTAGAGACCCACAGTATTCCCTTACTGTGAAATTTTAAAAATATTTAGGATTATTTTACTTACCATAGACTTTTCTGGAAGCCATACATCTCATTAAAATGCAGTTGACAGTAGTTAGTTTATAAACTGTTCTCAATTACTTTTGTAAGTCAGTACATTGCTTTAATTCCAGTGATGTGCTGAGAATGGGAACTGGTTGCTCAGATAAAAATGTGCTGTTTTGCTGCGATGTTGAGTGATAAGGCATCTGTATATATACATATCAAGATTAATAAATCTGATGCCTGATATCAGTAATAAGGTAATACTAGCTCAGAAAACACAAAACTTTCTGTTCCATGAGGATTTCTGGTACAAGTTTCTTATTTCCTATAACTTATGTTCATCCAAGGAGATCATCTGTAGTCACATGTATTTTCTTAGGCTGTGTTACTGAATAGATGCTAAAATATATAATAGACCTTCCCTCTTCCCCCGCCCCCGAGGTTTTCATCTGAAGTGCTCTTATATAAATGTATCCACAACAGTATTCATTATGATGCAGAATGGACTTACATGATTTTGAATATTGTATTAGCTGTGTATTATTTGGGCATTGCAGCAGCAACATTTCAGCAGAGCCAAAATGTGATTTAGAGAGATGAAAAAATAATTTAACCAAAATAAAATAAAATCTGTGGACATAGAAGAAAAGCTGGAATGAAATTCTCAGTGACATTCAAAAATGTTTTCTTAACCTATTGACCAGCTGCTCCGTATTCCATTTTTGACTGGAGCAAAAATAAAGCTTACTGGGATAAGGAAGGACAATTCTTGTGTAGCTATGAGTGGCTACTCAACCACTTACCCATACAGTTCCTTCTTCAAAGGAGAGTCTACAAAGCGAGATGTGGCTGATTCTGTCTGCAGCAATGTAGCTTTGAAGTATATATTGTTGCATTCTGATACTGTGTATGTAGACGCAGAGTTTTCCCGTGTTTAAGAGTTGTCTTACACTCTTACGTGCAATATACCATTTCTCAACAGTTTCAGTGGGATAATGATTTTTTGAGATATTATAAATGCTAACTTTTAGAACCTGCAGCAGTCATCTTAGTTACCTCTTTTGAGTCTAATATATTTTTGAAAGAGATGTTGTCAACTCTTTGACATTCATGGGGTCAATGTGCCATTGAAATACCAATTTTTTTCTCTTCAATTCTTTTCTTAAATCATCCACTAAAGGGTTTTCTTTGTACAGCAGCAGAGCAGCTATTGCTATGCACAACTTCAAAGTGAGGTACCTCATGTTTGGATCGTAAGTTAGAGAAAGGGTAAATACTCTGTGAAAGTAAAACATTTTTACTTTTTTTCAAATTTGTCATCCAGAACCGCTATTCACTCTTTTAAAAGGTAAGTCATGGTTTCTAATCAACCTGAATTCAGATAGCACTGCATATGTTTTTTCAACCTAAAGGTACTGAAAATGGTGTAGCAGTACCGAAGAAAGTTTAGCATTTACATTCTGCTTTGATCTTCTCTGGTTTTAGTAGCTGATTTTTTTACGTTTACAACTGAAAAATCTTGGTATAGAGAGATTAAGGAATTTACCACAAAAGGAGTTACTAACACAGTTGGAGTTGAACACTAAATTCCTGTCCCATTGTTCACAACACTTAAATCGGAAGATGGGAAGGTAACAGTTGCTCTGGCATTCAGAGGAGTCTCTTCCTGGAATCTCATCCCCTGTTTGTTTCTCCAGCAAGAAATCCTGATCTTCCTTATCTTCCATAATTTCCAGTAGGTTTCTCCTCCCTTATGCTATCAGCAGACACTCTTATTATCGATGTTGCCTTCTAATAAGAAGTCCAGTTACCTGCCACTGTGTGTAGGAAGTGGATGGGAGAAAAGTGGTTGATGTGTTTCATGCTCAAAAGTGTTCACTTGTAATTTAAACTTCCTAAAGGTAAGAGTTCAACAAGGAAATTTGATATATTTGCTGTAGATGTGTTGTCAGACTTGCTAAACACCATCCCAAACACTAGCAGGGATGGGAAGTGGAGAGTGGATATCAGTGACCTGAAACACATCTGAATTGTTTGCACAGCTACACATATAATTACTTGGTATGTGCATTTACAGTGCTGTATTTGTATGTCTTCTGTACATTTAGTTATGTGTTCATCTGTTAATCTGCTGGAAAAAACAGCAATATTGAACAAAAAAGAAACATTTCTAATGAGAAATTTTAGTTCATCCAGATACAAAAAGAAAACTAACCTGTATGTATGTGTATTTAGGTTAGTGTTCTTGACAAAATGGATGCTGCTTGTAGGACAGGAGTATTCTCCCTTCTTGGAAGTAACTTCCAATTATTTGTGTATAGGATGTACAGAATGTTCTCTGGACAATGTTCTCTGTTCAGAGTTGTGAGGGACGAGTTCATTGTGTTGTTAATGATCAACAGGAGGTATGAATTATTGAAAGTTATCACACCTTCCAGGCATTTCAGGGCAGTAACCTGTAACAAGAAGAGGCACATTTGCTTAAATGAATACATTTTTTTCAGTGGGTTATTCACTTAACCAGCATTAAATGTAATCCTCTTTGAATCTCAGTGGCCACCTCCTACTCTTTTCCTGTCAGTCTTCATCTCCTGCAAAATCGTGAATGCAGCCTTCAAAAGAATAGTAGTTTGGCTAAATCACCGGGTAGCTTTCTGTAAGAAATACAACAGGGATTCTATAGAATTGGCACAAAATAGCGCAAAGTCAGTAGCTCCTAATCCTTTACATCATGATTAAAGTATTCACATTTTGTTTCTTTAATTTTCTTCTCTCCGCTGCTTTTCCTCTTTCCCTTTTATTTTCTCTCTGTCTCTCTCTCTGTCTCTCTCTCTGTCTCTCTCTCTGTCTCTCTCTCTGTCTCTCTCTCTTTCTCCCTCTCTTTCTCTCTCTCTTTCTCTTTCTCTCTCTATCTCTCTCTTTTTCTCTCTTTCTCTTTTTTTCTCTCTTTCTCTTTTTTTCTCTCTTTCTCTTTTTTTCTCTCTTTCTTTTTCTCTCTCTTTTTTTCTCTCTTTCTCTCTCGGAAAGGTAGCTGTCTCAGTGATATATCATCATCTCTTTTAATGTTAATTTTATTTTCAGACAAGGCAGATCACACTGCTGGCCATTGTGGTTTACTGCACACCAGCTTTGCAGAATATAATGGAGTGGGACAGTATTCTTTTTGATGTGGCTAATCTCTGTTATACTTGTGCCTCTCCTGAAAACTGCACTGTGTCAGAGAGTCTTTTGTAGCCAATGGTGACAGGAAGATCAACAGGGAGAGGTTGCTCCATTAACCTCTGAAGTAATGAAGTTGCATTTCAGGCAGTCAACACTCACGCTGCCAATTTATTATCATTTAAGAGGAAGTGAAACTACTTCAAGCCACTCTAGTGTCCACATTTTGATAAATACAGAGATTGCTAATGTTCTAATGCTAACAAGCAGCCTTGAGGGGCCTCTAATGGCATGAGACGCTGTGGCTCTGTGTCTTCTTGGTCTTGCAAAATGATCAGTCTTCAGCAGTAAGAAAACAGGTTAAGCCTATTTATTTCCATAGTGAATATGCAGATGTAGTTTTCTGATAATGCCAGCTTTATCTGTCCATGTGGAAATACTGAAAGTAGATAAACCTTTTGATAACAAATTTGTATAAGCTTTCAAGGGAACTGAATTCAGATCTCCAGATTTGCTTTTATTTAATTCTGGTTTCCCAGGGGATACGCTTTTGTAAGGGGATCACTTTCCATCTTAGAAACGGACATAACCAAAATCTTGGAAACACGTGTTACAATCCTGCAGGATTGTCTGACCTTATAAGATTTTCATGACCAATAGTCAAATCCTGTGAGAACAGCTTTCTGAGGAAGCAATAACCCTAGTCTCCCCCACCTCAGCAGTAAAACAGGCTTGTAAAAGAAAACACTGCAAAACTGGCATGACCATACCCCCATTCTTCCTGAGTTCTGCTCCTAGGCATGGTCTTTGGCACATATTTTTTCCTGCTAAAGGTAGCATAATTTACATGTCTGGCTTTCCATAAGTAGTGAAAACACTTTTTATATATAAAAGTCCAGGTGGTTTCATAGCCATATCATACATTCCTTTTCTCCCAGGGTGACATAAATAGTTATTTATCCACAGCATTTCAGAGACACAGAATCAAGGTGGTCAGTTAAGTGCAGTATGTTCCTGCTGGTGCCTTGCCGGATTTCTGATGTATTTGCATTTATGCTGTGGGCCAGGTTTTGCCTGCAGATGGATCTCTGAGTGTTTGCTTCCTGGGACTAGTTTGACATAGCTCCACTGTAATAATTTGAAAGACTCTGTCTTCTGGGGGCTTTGGATTGATCCTTTTAGTGTCTTTCATCTGTGAAAAGAAAGCACTCAGTAAAGCAGGGGGAATGTTACCTGCATTTTGTAAAAGGATATTGTTTATGAACAGAATACTGAGCCATGGCCTTCTGCCCATTGTGCAAGATGACTGTTTTCTAGCCTCTCCTGTCAATAGTCTGAACTACTTTTGTCTCTGAGCTGTAACTCTTCTTGGTGTAAAGCAGATTCTTCAGCTTGTTCCCTTTGTCTTGCCTCTGCATGAGGATGGTGGCTGCATCTCCTTGCTTGGGCTTCTCTTTTTTGAGCAGTGGTTGCTGGATTATGTACCAAATGACTAATGGCGCAGAGCTCTGCCAGGGGCAGGAGTAATGGCTGTGACCAATGCAGTTTCTCACCACTAGCTCCGTACCTAGCAGTCAGCATCCTGAGATCTGTATCAATGCTATAGGATTTAGAGCAATGCCGCATTGCCCTGCTGTTTGCCACAGCTTATTGCAGACCTGGGGCCAGAATGAGAACAAGCAGCATCGCCCATGTGTGCCCCAAAGCTGCACTGAGAAATGCAACCTGCAAAGCTTGATGCATTTTTCTCCCATTCTGTCTCTCTCTTCTCTCCCAACCACCAGGACACACTTTTCTTCTTATTAAGACATCAGGTATCTCAAAGCTCTCCCTTTATCTTTAGGCAGATGTGTTTGGAAAGGGTCCCATAACAGATTAGAGGACAAGGTTACTTTTGAGTACCTGACTTGACACACATGGTTGGCTTTTTCAGCTGTTCTCAGCCACGGGAGGGTTAGAGCTGTGCTCCCAGCTGCGGCAGCTGAGGGGCTGGGAAGGACACGCACCACTGCTGTCTGTGCTACCGGGCAGCAGCGCAGCAAGGGTTATGGCACTCAACAGCATTCCCAGGAAAATGTTTTGAATACTGGGGGAGCAGGACAGGGAATTCCTGCCACATGCACAGCCAGTGGTGGCTGCAGAGCACTCAAACTGACTGTGTGTCCCGGGTGCAGTCCTCAGTTTCTGCGAGGGCTTGTCACAGAGGGGCTGGAAAAGCTGTCAAGAAATCTGTAGCGGTGCTACAACCAGAGAAACACGGGCAACCCTCTGTGGGCTAGTAGTGTTTCAACACACTTTGCCCTCTCACCCCCTTGCTTGCTCGGTATTACTAGCATTCATAAAGCGCAGTGTGTGTGTATAGAGGAAGAGAGCTGGGATACATGTTGCGTGGTATTGCAGAGAGATTTTGTTGGCGGCGTTATCTGATTTTCAGGTAGTGAAGATGTTTTCATTTAGCACAAAATTAGTTTATATTTTGAGTGTGTTTTCAGAAAGGTGCGATAAGATTAGGCAATACTGAATTATACTTTGTAAAGCTACTGTTTATTATTTGTGTCTGTAGTCTTTTTATGTGATTTAAATACACAGTTCAGTAATCTTAGCTTCTTTCCTTCTATGTTTAGCCAACGTGAACTGTTAAAGAATGTGAAATATATTATTTTATTGGCAGTGACTCACGACTGAGTCAGTGAACTTTTTTACACTTACAACTAAAATTGGATTCTAACTTTCAACAATTTATGACAATTGCTCCTTCTTGTGGCTTGAATGCTGACATATAATTAATTTAGGATTTCTTCTTGAGATTTCCTGTGTAGGTTTGTACCTGTCACAAAAATATCCCTGGAAGTTTATCTAACAGCTGGAACACCATGAGAGTCGATTGAAATTTAGCAAAGAGATTTACTGGGGCCAACAGGAAGTGCTCAGAGCAGGATGGCATAAATATGCAGAAAGAGCCCTTTTATTTCAGCTGTTTTGAAGGGTCCCAGTCCAGGCTAATAATGGCGTAATCCTGAAAAATGCTGACACTCTGTCAGCCAGCAACACCAGCACAGAAAAGGATTCCACAAGCATGGATTGGCACTTTGAATTATGCACAGAATGGAAATATGTCTGTTGCCTTCTCTGAATCCCAGCTGCCCTGCAGGTTTCAGCTCCTTTTGAGAAACCAGATATATTTAATGGGAATTTCCCACAAAATGGTTTTGAAATTTACTTTGTTCCTATGCAGGACTAAAGGAATTCTGAAAATTGAAAATCTAGCTTGCAGTGACTTGAGGGACTGGGCAGTAAAACAGTAGATGAGATTTCCTTTAGAAATGTAAAATTAAGCATATGGGAGAAAAGCAACCCTAAAATTACATACCAAATGTCAGAATATAAATAAAAACTCCTCAGGATGGAGATGTTGGAATTATTGTGCATAATCTTCCAATAATTTAGCTTTATTTGCAAGAGTAATCAAAAAGGCAAACAATATTATAAATAATTAGGAAAGAAATATATACCTAAACACAAAGCTATTTTTAATCTCTGTACCTGTTCAAGGTTTGCCCACATCTTTGCTATTGCACACATTCTGATAGGCCACTGAGAAAGAATAGAGAGCACAGGAAACACTAGAAAAAAGATGATGAGAATGATAGAGATTTCAAATTGTTTTTATGTAAAGAGAGGCTATTGCAGTATAATTCTTCAGTTTGGAAATATTTGTGATCCTATGAATTGCATGAAAAAATTCCTGGGGTTTTTGGGTGTTTTTTACCTGATTGTTAATTGTTAAAAGCTATTCTTGGCTTAATCAATCTGTTTTAATGATAAAACAATTGATATTACAGTTAGAGTATATGCTACAATAGTTGGCTTGTTCAAAAGCACAAGTAGCTTAGACAAATTGATAAAAATTTAGTTTAATTTGACCTGGGCAAATGTTTGTAAGACCAAGATTTTATAATCAAAAAAATGCAGTGAAACCATGTTCTTTGACTTATTTCTTGCATTTTATATTCTAGCCCTCACAATACAGTACACTAAAATATTAAATCATGGTCCAGATGTGCTTTTTTGCTGAATTTCCCACATCTTTGTGTCCAATTCTACCATTCCACTGTGTCACATATGCAAAGTGTATAAATACAAATATGGAGATGTACATAGCAGTGGTGACCTATATTATATCTTTAAGGCCACATAGAAAATGAGGCAAGACATGGAAGTGTGAGGAAAAAATCAGTTTAGAATTAAGTTTAGAATTAAAGTTTAGAAGTTTAGAATTAAAATGGGCTGGATAATTTTATTTGTATTTAGAATGCTTAATGAGAAACTAGGATGTGTTGACAAATTTCCTTTTCTCATCTTGAATTAGAGAGTACAGGAAGAACAGAGTTTCTGTAAATTAGTCCTGAAACTATTTTGTCTTTCTTGTATATATTTGTTTCAGTGGGAAAGACTTTTTGGAAGTATCATTTTTGTTGCTACTCCCTCTAAAATTAATGGGGGAATGAACAAGTTTTGTAGTGCCATTGTTATTCTTTTTTTCCCAAGTTGTTTCTGAGTTAAGTTCCACTCTGAACTTTACTTTTTCTTCAGTAGGGTTGACATATTTGTGCAAGCACAGGAAGAGTATCTTCTGGGGGGAGTTCTGTTTTTAATTAGCAAATTGTTATCCTCAAAAATGTTTTTGTGAGTTACTGTTCTCGTTTTATTTTGTTCCAGCCAACAGAACTGCAATATGCACATAAAGTAAAAGGTGATGATACCACACAATTTCCATCTGTAGTCCAATACCACCACTCAGCAATGAGTCGGTCAGGAATTGGCAACAGAGACTGATGGAGTCTACTACATTCACTACTGCAGAGAATGGAACAAAAAGAGTGGGGAGAAATAAAGCTTAAACAAGCAGAAAAATAAAGGAAAAAAGTAGATAAGGCTTGTAGACAGTTGGAATGGGAGATTGAGAGGGGAGACAAAATGGGATGGGAAATAGATGTTCTCTAGCAAAAAATACTATTTAGTCTAAGTTGTGTTTAACAATAGAATGTAGTGATTATTTTTGCTCATAAATTTACTGATCTACTTTAATTGCAATGCATCATTTTTATATAAATGCATTAAGTAGAAAATGTTGCCC
>JANHGB010016177.1:14934-47273 GCA_026283785.1 Coracopsis vasa | reverse complement strand
AACCTACTATAAACCTAAGAATGTAAGTGTTCTTCCTTTCCTATTTAATTTTTCCAAAGCTATCCCTTTCTCAGATATGTGAACAGAGTCAATCTTATGCGCAGCTCCTCCACACTATTGAACTGAGCAATCAAGTTGTGACCAATGTACTGAATCGCAGAAGAATCTCCCAAGAGCTTCAAAATGTGCTTATTGGGGATGCCATGAACATCCAGACACAAATGAAGTGGTGAGGCTCTCACTCTGCCTTAAACTGCTTTAGTATTCTGTTCATGAAATGGCTTATTGTCTTCTTTTCATATTCTTAATTTTGTTGGTGGTTTTGTTTGTTTCCAATTTAGGTTTCAAGAAAGTGTACCAGAAATTGCTTTCTTTCAAGAAATTCCTCAATATATGACTGCTTTGAATTCCATATTGAACATCACTGAGAATTTAACATACTCTAGCAAACAAGGTAGTTTTCTGTATTTACAATGTGGGCAAACACGATTACTGGTACCATACTTTCTGCTGAAAATCCCAAGGCTTCCTTAGCTGCCAGGGAGAAGTGATACTAATGAAATAACCATACGTCAGGTCCTTGGGATCTTTTATCTAGGGTAATTCTGAAGCCTGTTCTATACCACCCTTTGTTTCCCGTACAACCCAAATAGTTCTTTGTGCTACAAGTCCCAAATCTTTGTCTTTGAGCAACTTTTGCCATCACTAGACCTGTCAACTTCAGCCCACAAATCAGACTTCAAAACCTAGGAAGTATGACTGTATTTTGAAAGTTTTTGGGTTTTTTATCAGCAGCATATACCACACTTCCATACTTAACCTAAAGTCCTTTCTGCATCCTTGAGATAGCTGTATGTCTGGAGAAAGCACTTACAGCAATTGTTCTGTGATTGTTCTTCACAGAAAAGTTAAGAGATGTGTTTAAAAACGTGGACCAGCTCAAAGAAGATCTCAAAACCACAACAGGAATGTCCACAGCCAGTATTGATGCTCTTCTGGAAGCATCTCTCCCAGAAAACAGCAGTCAGGTAAGTTTGTGGTCATCCTTGTGGGAGATCTTGTTGCTTTCTTGCTCTCAGACCATGAAAACCAGAATTTGCTAGTTAATACAGCTAAGCAGATCAGTGCATGCATGACAGCACAAAGAGAGGTGGATGATCCCATAGGGATAGACAGTATAGCATGTTATGGATCAAAATGGCCATGAGAAGTGCAATAAGAGCAGTCATTGTCATCAGTCCAGCCACTGGAGACCAATAGCCATATGGTCTCTTTGGCTGTCACCAGCAGCTGGTATGCAGCCAGGCACTGCCTGGTGAGTGATTGCTCTGATCTGCAGCAAAAGCCCGGTTCACTATAGCAGACTAATGAGGACTGAGTGGGATCATTGGTGGGGTCTTCAGTGCTGAGAAATTATTGTGGTCCAGATGGAAAAGCACACTTCTAACCATGTGAGAGAACTCAGGATCCAGAAATAGCCTCCCATAATAAGGGATGAGCTTGCCTTCCTCAGCCTCCTGCACAAATAGAGTTCCAGATGCTTTTCGCCTTCCCTACCGTCTTGTCTGGACTGAGCACGCTCTTTTCCAAACTTCACATGCATCAGTTGATGGGAAATGGAAGCCACAAAAGCTTTTACTACTGTGCAAGCTGGGCAGTAAAACACAATCCTTAGGATTTGTCTCTTGGAGCAGGAGTAATGGGGTAGGCATTTTCTGGTTCTCAGGGTTGAAATATGACCCTGTGGAAGGAACAACAGCGAGGCAAGATTAATCCATGCATACTAGAGTGAGCAGTCTACCCCCTAACAAATCTTTTCTTTCTTTGTGCAAACACAGCTCATTTCTCAGATCCTCCAGCTGGAGTCTTGTAGCGTCCATCCTGCTGACCCACAGCTGCAAACAGTAGTGAAGGAGTTCTGCAATCTCCCTCTTTCAGAGAGGACTCGTGAGATGTACATCCTGGGGGTCACTCTGTTGCGACACTTAGACATTTACAATTTCTTATACAAGGTTAGTGCTGGATTTGTAGAGTGCTTTCTATAGTCTTTGCTGCATGTAGTGGCTGAAAGGTCATAAAATACCATTGCAGTGGCCAGAAGCGATGCTGATTTACACAAGCCAAAGATCAGGCTTTGCTCATGCAGTGATTTTTATTGCATATCCATGCTGTGACAGTGTGGATATAAATGAGGATCCCAGCTGGTGTAAACCAGCTAACCTCATTGAAAGGCACTGGACCTACTCTAAATGCCTCCCTATCGTATATCATTTATATGCTGCACAACCTCTTGAACATTCCCCTCTGAGTTCAGGCTTCCCAAAAAATAAGGCACTGGGCTAAATGTTTTATTCCTTGAAAAGGAAAGCCCTGGAAAATTTCCCGTAAAATACATGTTCCCAATCTAGTTGGCACTACTAAGTTAATAAATTATTCAAATATCCCATGCATACAACCATAGAAACAGCATGTAAAAATACTATTCACAGAGAAGTGCATATTGAATCCCTGTTTAAAAATGCTACAGAAGTGATCCTGGGGAAGAAGATTGATTAAATGAGAATGAATTTGGCTCAGGCCAAAAGTCACTCACAGTGTCTGACATCTATGTTGTGCAAAATGCTACCTCATAGAGACTTGGATTATGTTCCAGCCAATACGTGGTACACATTTCCCAACTGTAGGTGTTTGGAAACATGCACTGTTCAGGATATGCAATATTCAGGGGAGTGTTTTCAAAAGCACTCTGAGATTTAGGAATACAAATCCCATTCATTTCCTATGGGACATCCACTCCCTAAGCCTCCTTACATATTTGTAAATCCCACAATCTTTGTCTTGGAATTAACACAATACACATACGTGCTCACAGATTCCTGCTAATCATAACTGATTTCCTTCCTGCATCTTGTAGATGTTTTTCCCTAAGGAACTTCAGAAACCCATGGACAAGATGTTAGGCCTTCTGACAAAAGTGAAATATTTCAGAAACCAGGTTGAATCTGATGTTGATCCATTACTACAAGCTATTCATTCACTGAAAAAGCTCCGGAAGTCTAGAAACATGCCACTGACTAAGGTACGTGTAGACTGCATGTGCTTTGGAGGCAAAACATCACTGGAACAGTTTGCACAGTAATTTCTTACCTTAGAAGCCAAAGGTGTGTTAAATCATAGATTACTGAATCTCTTTTAAAACAGCGGTGTTCTAAGAATCTCTTTCAAACTTATACATTGCCTTCTTGGGAGACCTTTGATTTGGAGCAGTGGGACTGCCATGTGCTCATCACAGGAGGGACACTAGGTACATGTGCCATGAAAGGGACAGCAAGAACAAAAATAAAGAAGATGAAGAACTGCCTTGAGAGGAGGGTAGACTTCCAACAAAATACTGGCTTGTGAAAACAACTGGAGAACTGCCCGCTAAAGGCTATCCAAAACCACGCAAGTCAACAGCAAGACTTTGCTCTAGCTTTAGTGCGCATTAGATCATGCCCGAAGCCTCAAGACTATCCAAAACATTGGGTACACCCCACATCCTGCTCCGACAGCTGCAGTAACTTCAGCTTGCACTAATTTAGTCCAGTAGTGCATCCAGTCAATGACAGCATAGATCACAGGAATTGTTTCTGGTAATCACTTTGCCTGGGCATTGTAGAACTGCAGGCAGTCATGGGGATAGAGGATGTACATGTTTGTGTGACAAATTCTGTCTTGTAACCTGGGGTGTATATGTGTCACCAGGCACACATTACAGGTAATTCCTGTACACATATTATAGACAATATCTACATTGGATCTCATACCTGGAAATGAGTTTACCATCTGTGTCATAGCAGATAGAAGGTTAACATAAAAAAAAAAGCATGATTTCCATGAAAAAGCCCTTTTTTTTTTTTTTTATAGAGATGAACAAGAAAGCAGCGTAAAATGTCAGTCCTTGCCTTCTAATTCTGTTATTCCTTTTTTCCCTCAGAGTGGAATGCTTTTCACGTGCAGCATTTTATCTTTTTTGCAGGCATTATTTAAACCAAACAACTTGGGAATAACACGTGGCACATTTAAGTCAATGTCAAAAGTTCTCTGCAACCAGGAGATCACACCCCTGTTTTTTGAGTCCTTGCTTCCAGATTTTGGAGACCCTGTAAGCAACAGTTCTTATGTAGAGGATGTCTACGTCCAGAAGATGATGAGGAAATATGGGATTCCACAGGACTCCAGTAAGTCTGGCTTTTCCTTAAGGCAAAAACATTTCAGAGCCAAACTCTACTCTTTCCAGAGAGATACAGTGCTGAGCTGTTCCCCTGTGTGTCTCTGGAGGGCTGTAAGTGCTCATTATTTATGCTAGCAGAAGATCTGGGGTTTTATTTCTGTTAATGTTAAAAGGAAAACAACCTATGTAGCAGAGCAGTACTTGACACTGCGCTGTTTCCCATTTGTTGATGATCTGGTCTTAGGGCTTGACAGGTCACTGCTTTTTCTTGATGTGTAGTTTTTCCAACCCTGCTGACATTATTAGCTCCTCTGAGTTCACAAAACTCCATTTAACCTTCAAGCAGAGAATCTTGGCTCAAACAGTGAGACTCTTGTTGTCTTGAGTTCAGCAACAGGAGATCTTAGGAATGGGCTGCTTTTGTTAAGACACATTATATCAGTCAGTGAAGAGGGACCTGCAGTCATTCACTGGACACAGCCACAAACTGGGCAGATGGGAAAAAACACACTGGTAGCTTTCTCATGTCTGGTCTATTTGTGCTCTGTGCAATTTGTTTGCTTTTGTTCCCTTGCAGCACCATTTTGCCTATCCTTTTACCTGGACTTGGTCAAGACCCCAACTGGAGCTTTAATTTGGTCTTTTTTAAAACCTATGATTTTTGGGAAGATCCTTTACACACCAGATACCGTAGAAACTCGAGCAATCATGGGAAAGGTATGGCTCTTTTTACAGTATATCAGATTATGCCCACTCAAAAAGGCTGTAATTTATCTAGCACAGGCTTCTTTCTCTGAGAGGCACAAGTCTGTTTTCTGACTGTTTGGAGTATTAGTGAAATTATCTTTTCCTCGTTGCCTTGCTGGTCATATGAGTCATCTTTTGTCTTTGAATGAATATTACCTCCAAAAATATTGCTGTTGGCCTAATATTTAAATTTTTTTTTTTGAAGGCTTTCAGTTTATGAAATTTCACCCCAATGTTCTCAGCCAGTAACAAATGTGTCCCAGGACAAATGCCATAACCAGTATTGTTTGCAAGCAGACCAGTGGCAGAAGGAGAGCTGATATCCAAGACATGCTCCAAATGCCACATATGAGGCCATATTTTTCAGTACTTGCATCCAAATTTAGTTTGTTTAGGGGCACTTTGTCAAACAGATAGGATGCTAAGAAAAATCCTGAGGAAACCAAACCTGGTCTTAGCTGTTTTATTGATTTATTTATTATTTAAAAGCTGTAAGGTAATGAATAAATGAATCCTTGTATGTTGTGGGCTTTTCTGTAGTCTAATGCAACGCTGGAGCAGATGGCTGATCTAGCCCTGAAGTCCCAAGAGTGGCTGGACAAGTCTCCTGGCATCATGAATTCACTGACTAAGTTAAACCAGACAGTTCCGATGATCAAGGTATGACCTGCCCCACTCACAGGAGTGAATGGGGAGATGGATTTCTTCGCTGAAAGTGGGGTTCCAGGTACCTCAGGGACATCGTAGGTCAGCTGGGGAGACCTTTCTCAGGCTTTTGACCTGGACTTCACAGTTTCTGTGCCTGCCTGCCTGTTCCTGCAACAGAAATACTCCTGACACACCTTTCCATGCAGACTCTCTTTCTGAAATGATCTGTTTGTAATATGGCCGTGCTGAGGCCTGCTGGAGGGCTCAGATGAGCAGAGAATGCTCTTCAGTTTGTAAATTAACTTTCTGCTTGATAGAGTGACCCAGCCAGGCAAGACCAGGCAAGAAATGACTTTTTCAGAAAATGAAAACAGTATCTATAATAAGCATGTAGCTCTGGGTACACACATAAGAGCTAGAAGATGCCTTTGTACATCAGTGACTGTAAATAAAATTCCTTTTTCCCCTCCTAAGGAGCCTAGCCTTCCTTGGATACAGAAGGCAGTAGGCTGTAATGTTTTGCATACTTGCTTCCTGTTTTCTGCAGTAAAAATTGTCTCATTTTCTTACAAAACTATGAAAAGTTGCTCTCTGGAACCCTAAAGCATTAGAAGTTAATTTCAGTGGCTGGAGTTCACTGTAATTTCCATGGCACCGAGAGAAAATCCAGAGTGGACTATGCAAAAGTGAAATAAAGTATTATCTGCTGACTGCACTTATTGGTGAAATAATGAACTATTCAGCCCCCTAAAAAATCTGCTGCTGGTCTCCAAGCTAAATTTTGGTTGCCTCTGTGAACAGGACTTAAACCAGACACAAATGAAATTTACTGCACTTCTAGAATAACAAAGATTATCCATGATTTTTCCATGGGAGTCATGAAGACTCAATAGGCAACTTCTCTTGACTCCAAAAAAATTGCTAACTTGGACTAACATTTTCATTGCCAGCGTTTCCCCATCCTGATACACAGAGTGATTATATGGAAAGGTCAGGAAAGGAGTAGGAGGGGATTGTACAAATGCTCAGTGAGGGCAAGCTGGTCTGTTGTATTTTAGAAATACACTGAATAAGCTCAAAGGGCTTCTGGTCAAATTGATGCTTTTTTTTTCTTTTTACTTGTTGATAGAACACCCTGAGGAATCCCTTTGTGCAGGTTTTCATCAAGCTGATGGTGGATTTGGATGCAGCTGAACTGCTGGCTCAAATAAACAAACTGGGTAAGTTGGTCCGCATGTGCTGCCTTCTTATTGGTACTTCAGGTCTCCAGAGTCACCAAGCTATAGCCATCCTCTGGTACAGCTCTTCTCTGGCCAGTATAAGATGCTGTGGTGCGAGGCAATCTCAGCTGTGATTCAAAAATATTGTGGGCTATTGGAAAAGACCCTTAGAAAGCCAAAGGGCGTGTATGAAGAGATGTTTCTTGTGAGTGTTGAAGGGATAGTAGGATGGGAATCTCTGCAGCTGAGTGTGGCCACTGGAGGACACTGTTTAGCCATAATTATAACTTCAAATGAGTTATCTGGGACTCTGTTGGGAAATGTGGAGAGCTCACTTGCATCACATAAGGGTTCAACTTAAAAGTTTTCTGGAGCAGAAAAGCAAGGGATCGGATAAAGGTGCCCAGGCTCATAAAGCCAGAGGCAACATTGCAGAAGATGCTGTGCTGGAATTTGCTGTTCTCTGGTGGTCTTGTGCAGGCCTTTGTGGTGAGAGTTGGTGATCTGTGCTGTGGGAATCATCAGCCACTGGCAGTGGTGGATACTTGCATAGCGTGGGGATCACAGTCCCTTCCTAGTTGGTCTTAGTGTCCCTACCTGCTTTTTCAGTGAGTAGCTATATATGTCAACATAAATCTGAGTTAGGCCAGCAAACCCCAGCATAAACCAAGAGTGTTTGTAGTCTTTTGCAGTCAGAAGGATATTTGCATACTATTTGTGATGACCCCTTTGTTATTTCATGAGTAGCAGCTTCTGTCTTAACTGCCCATAAAATCATCATGGTTGCAGCAGCTGTTCCATATTAGTTACACTGCATTATGCAGTCACCTTTTAAAACAGCCAGGGAACAGCAGTGTCTTTATTAAACTGCATTATCAGGTTTAGTACACACATCAGCACAACAGACATAACTTTTCCTTGATGTGCTTGGATAAAGCACATGCTCCCCTGAGACAGAACAGCTCAACAGACAAGTTGATTACATCAAAACCCATAAGATGTGGGATGAATGGTGAGCATCATATGCGGGTCTAAAACCTCAGCAGGTTAGTAGCATCTTCTGATTTGGGATGGCTGTCACATTCCATTGCTGGCATCCTCCCAAAGGCAAATTCACGAGCATATTACAAAAGATTAACATAAAAACTGGGTCAACAACATGCCTTCATTGCACTGTTAAGTGCAGAAATATTTTTTACATTTAATGTTCAGTATAATGGTTTTTTTCCTTCCTGTCTGGTGTCATTGTTAGTGTAAAGAACAGAATGATGTGATGATTTTTTGTTGTGTGTAATGATGCTACTGGTTTTGCTCGTGGGTTGGTTTTTTTTTCAGATGATATTCGGCTGGAATTGCAGAACAACTCTGACATTGTGGAGCAGCTGAACACACTGGCTACCCTTGCTGTGAATGTGTCCTCCTGTGTCTCATTTAACCGCATTCAGGCAGTCAAAAACTTAGAGGAAATGGAAATGGTTGCTAAAGAGCTCTTTCTGAAGAACGAGCTTTTCGCAAGTATGTGACAGTTTTGAATCCCCCTGTAAATTAGCTTGGTATAGGGTGGAAGTCCAGCATAAGAAGTTTGGCTTTCCATCAACAGCTCCCACCATACAGCAATTGATTTTGAGCCAGTGTGCATGGGACTTGCACACTGAGATCTCCTTGTGGCAGTGTTTTACACTCTCCTGTTTATACCTTCTCTTCTCTTACAGCTCCACTGTCTGTATAGAAAGCCTTTGGTCAACTGGTGTTTTCTTTTGGTTAGTTCTCAGTTTGAATGACACTTCACTGCCCTTAGGAGATCTTCATGACAGCTACCTTCTGTCAGGCCTCCATGGGAAAAGAGCGTTAATCAAGATATCATAGAATCATTTAGGTTGGAAAAGACCTTCAAGGTCATCAAGTCCAAATATGAGACAACTCAATTTATCAGAAGGTCGTAAAGCTGTTGAGATGCTCCAGCCAAACACTGCAATATTAGATTGGGTTCTTCTCAGTCACATTTTTCATATTTGTGGGATCAGATTGCAGCTTCAGATCAGAGAATAGGAACTTAAATTAATTTATATTATATTAATTTGATGTAGTGACACAATTGTGTCTTAATTTTTAAAGAATGCCCAATTTCTTCTCAATTAGGATTTATTTATAAGTCTTGTGACCTGTTTGGGTTTATATCTCATAACTGAGGAGTAGATAGAAACTTTCTTTTCTTGTGACTTCACACCCTGATAATACTTCTCTATTCCCATGAAAGCAGGTTTCTTCCATGATAGTCCTCCATTCCATCATATGCTTTATATATGGAATACTCAGGAAAAACATTCTGAAGGGAAAACCTTCTGTTGCCTTTATTTAAGCAAACATTTAAAAGGAAAAATGTTTTGTCTGTCAAACTGTATCTACAGCATGCCATTTCCTAACAGGAACCTGCAAAGCTGCTATATTGACATCTTCCATACGGACATCTCAGCTTTGCAGGAATTTGTGTGGGCACAAAAATATGTGTATAGGTTTTTATGTCACAGCATCACTGCATGACCTCTATTGATAGAGTATCTTTGGGCACGTCCACAAGTGCATGTGCTGACATACCTACCAGATATCTGACAGTCTATGCTAACAGCAAGATTTTTCCAAATACAGCCCCTTTGGTTTTTGAATGTTCAGTGGGAAAATATTTAAAAGCTCTTGGAGGTGTATTTCACACCCAGAATCACTGGTCACATTTGGAAGTATGAGTAGCTGCAGTGATATATCGTTTCCACTTCTAGACACTTGATAAGCAGTCTACCCATCTAAGTGTTATTTGTGCAGCAACGAAATGAAATGATGGACTGTAACGTAGAAAAGACATATAAAAATGAGCAGTTTCTATGTATCCCTGTGTACTGCTGCTGTGGTGTCAGCTCTGAAGTAAACCCTTTTCCCTTTTTGTTCCAAGGTATAATTTTCAAGCTGCCTTCAAGCCATAGCAGCCCTGGACGCTCAGTTTATGGGGACTTGGCCCTCCCTCCTGTGCTCAACTACACCATCCGAATGAGCAGCAGGATCACACAAACAACCAACAGAATCAGGGAGCGCATCTGGACAGTGGGTCCTCACAATTCCACCTCCCAGAGCCAGATTTACAGCCGGGCATTTATTTATATCCAGGACAGCATTGAAAGAGCCATCATTGAATTACAGACTGGCAAGAAGCCAGAGGAAATAGCTGTTCAAGTCCAGGCCATGCCTTACCCCTGCTACAATAAGGATATGTAAGTTCGTGTGCCTTTTGTTTTCATGCTTTTTCTAAGCTCATCTTGTCTGACTGGTGGAGTTCACCAGCTGTACTGGTCTTACTGGTCTCCTTAATACCATGTTCACATGGCAGAGAAATAATTTAATTTTATGTTTTGTTCTTTTGGCTTTTTTTGTTGTTGTTGTTTTTCCAAGGATCTGAACAAAAGAGGAAAGTTTGGACTCTAATACAAATGATCTATATTTAGTTTGCCTATCCTTTGTTTTCAGCGCTCTGTATGTACCTGAATTGTCATGGTAACTATAGGTTTTACAGGCAGGTAAAATTTGCTGTCCCTTTTTGACTACACATGGTGGAACTGAGACTTGGGTTGGCAGGACTTGGGTTAAATATGAAATATTGGCTTGTTCTGCATGTGTTTGCATGTGGACAATGCAGCAGAACTTAGAAAATGTATTTATTGTGCAAAAAAGAGTCACTAGGTTTATGTGCTTTGTTTGTGGAGATTGCTATCCAACTGTGATATTTGTTATTCATTCCAGTGATTCTAGCTAATGATTAGTGTATAGTGAATAGTTCTCAATACAGGCACCTCTCAGATGCCTCAAGAGGGAAGATGAAATTGTACCATTCATCTCTGCTATAATGAGGGAGAACAGAGAATCTTTTGATGTGCTGAGTTGCCAGGTTAACAGCCTGTTACACAGAGTAGGGCAGCATTATCTGTGTGTGGACCAGAGTAAGTTTTAAACTGTGAAACAGAGCAAAAAGTTTTAGATCATCTTCCTTTCCATTCATCTTTAGCCGGATCTGCAGCTAGTATAAACTGCATCTCTGCCAAATGCAAGAGAGAGAAGTGAATCTCTCACAGCTGAGGACCTGCCTCTCTAGCAAGGCAGAGGTCTGTGTTGGAAAGCTGGCAAGATGGTACTTTCTCAGAGTTATTACCCTGGCAGCAGGTGATGGCCAAACTGAGTGGAAAGCACCCAGGGAAGGGATTTCAGTGTCCATCAGAAAGCACTGAAGGATCTTCAGCAAATAGTATTGGTAGGTTGGATGGTCACTCCACTCTGACACGAGTGTCTCGTTTGGACGTAAGGTACAGACCAGACCTAGGAGCTCTTCCTATTGAAAAGCCTGTGTGTCTACTGCATGAGCTAAAAGATTATCTGGGAGCTATAGCTATAGGAGCTAGAGCAGATCCATTAATCTCCTGTGTCAGCCTGTCACTTAAGAGAGCTGGAGACCTATAACCTCTTCTCAAGAGCAAAGTGCCTGCAAGTACACAGGCAGTAAGCATTCAGACAAAGTGTCAACTTCTTGCAACAAATATGTGGATTATTGCTGTGAGATAGTTTTGGACAATGATTAACTGTCTGCTGGAGGCATTTACTACAGTGCTTATCTGCTCTTTTTCTTGTTCTTGGGCTGCTGAGAAAAATTAGTGCCTTCAGGTTTCCCTCCCCACCCCAGGTTCAGAGGGACAGAAGTCTGCTCAATTATTAAAATAGCTAAAGGCTTTGGATTTGCATCCAGTAGTAGTCATAAAATGACTGTTTATTGGTTGTTATTCCATAGTTACCATCCTGTAGAGAAAAGAAGGGAATATATATACACCAGTAAAGAGAAGATGTTGGGAAATGCTGAATTTTTTAGTAGCCTAGAGAGCCTGTATAAGGTGACAGCCAAAAAGACCCCAAACAACAAAGACCTAGTAGAAATGCTTTTTTGTTGTTCTTTCTCAATATGGCTTCAGTTGCATGGAAGCATTTCCAAAAGCTCTGGTTTATGAGAGATTTTCAGCTTTACAGGTAAAAAGAAATTAAAAACCAAATGTAATCGTATTATTTTCTCACTGTAATTGTTGTATATTAAACTTTTCCCAGGAATAACACTGATTATTTTTTTATAAGCCAGGTTTTGAAAGAGGGAGGGAAACGTAATCCCTGTAGATACAGTGAAGTGAATATCCTGCTTATAAAAACTTGCTTTCCATCATAATAGGAGAAATTGACTGTTGGCCACTGTTGTCTTTTTTCTGTGCACATTTGACACAAGGCAGAAGGTTTTAACTAAAGTGAGGGGCCAAGAATTGTGAAACCGTGCTGTAGGCCTGGATCCCTAATACCTGTCCTGTGGGGTGATAGGACAGACACTCTAAGGGGAAGCACCTGTATCCAAATTCCAGCACCAGGAAATATGGCCTGATAGGGACATTTGGCCATTATATCTACTGACAGAACTGGGAATTATGGCTGGCTGCTCATTCCAACTGGGATGCACCCCATCAGGGAGCCAGGAGATGCCGCTCACCGTGGTGCCTCCTGCTGCTGGTGCTGCTGAGCAAAACTTCCACAATGCATCTGGAAATCCCTCTGTAATTTTAAAAAAGAAAAAAGAATTTGAACAGTCAGGAGTTTTGTGAGTGGCAAATCCAGTGCAAGGGCAAAATAGCCATTTTTGTAATTATTAATTATACTCCCCATTTTGAAACACAAGCATGTCTTTTCCTGTGCCAAAGTATTATTCTGACAAATATATTCTGTATAAAGCCTTAATCCCCAGAATATTTTGTATTCAGCTCAAGCCTGCATTTGCCTTTTACAGGTTCTTAACCAGCGTGACCTACTCTCTTCCATTTGCTCTGATGGCTGCCTGGGTGCTGTTTATAGCTGATTTTGTTAAAACACTTGTTCAAGAGAAAGATCTGAGGCTTTATGAGGTACGGTGAAACCTTCTGGGGCGTGCAGAATTATAAACAGATTTTCCTTATTAGTGGGTAGTATGTCTCCTGTGCAATATTAAATGGAGCAAAACACGCATTAAGGAAATAATATTCCAAATACCTATTGTTTGACCTGCAGTGTTTGAATTCTGACATTGTAACCAAGCTCAAAACAATAGAAATGCAGGGAGTTTGCCCTTCAAATGGTGAGAATATTGCTTTGCAGTTCTGAACACTGGAAATATGGGGACTCCACAAATTTTTCTGAAGATTTTAAGCTCTCTAAAAATTGACTTTGAGTCGTACCTACTGGGGACAAAGACATGAAAAGTGACTTATTTCCTGTCCTTGAAATTATTATAGTTAATATTTCAGAAGGTGTTACATATTACATCAGCTCCTCTGAAATGAAGTTTTTCATCCAGCTTGCCTATTGGAAAAGAAATGACATTGAGACCTAGGGAATTTGTTAAATTAACTCAGGTTTTTGGTGCAAACACCGTCAACAGAGATGAGCAGCAAAGAACTTCTGTAAAACTAAGCTTCAGCAAGCAACAGAAGCTCGATCAGATTTGGTTTTTATCCAGTACCATGGAGACAAATACTGATTCACCAAAATAATTTCCAGTAAAGGGCAGTCTATGAACTGTGATGAGATTGAACATGGGTGAACCCCAGTGGCTAGCTGGCAGCCCCGTTAATTTAGGGAACCCAGTTCCACTGTCTCTAAGAACCAGGGTGTCAGTAATCTTTTTAGGTGCGTAATAATCTAAAAGAAGCTACCAGCACCTGGAGTTGTTGTCTTGGAGTTGTGTGAGAAATGGATCAGTTTCAAAGGTATTTAAGAGCTTTTACACTCAAGCCACTGGACCAATCAGCATTATTTTAAAGAATAACAAAAATGTTTTAGAAAAGTTACAGATCTAAGGCCAGAAGTTGCTCTGGAGCTTGTGGGCTACAATGCTTCATTACTTGCAGATCCAGTCGGTAGCATTCTTCTGCAATAGACTACTTTGCAGACCTAGGGCATTGTGGAAATGTGAGTGTGTGGTTTCTCCTTGGTTATCAACATGCAGTTGAGTATGAAAGAGCATGGTTTGGTTGATGCTTTGTCTAGAAACTGAAAAAAACCCAGCAGTTCAATATCAGCAGAAAGATCTCTTAATGAACACTTGTCATTTGTGATTCTTTTTTTCACCTTTCTCTCTGTAGTACATGAAAATGATGGGTGTTAATGCCAGCAGCCATTTCATCGCCTGGTTCATAGAGTGTGCCATCTTCCTTCTAATTACTGTCACCTTCCTCATCATTGTTCTAAAAGTGGGTGACATCCTTCCCAAAACGAACACAGCACTCCTGTTCCTGTACCTTATGGACTACAGCCTGTCCATCATAGCAATGAGCTACTTCATCAGCGTGTTCTTCAATAACACCAATATAGCAGCCTTGGTGGGCAGCCTCGTATACATCCTTACCTTCTTCCCCTTCATCGTGCTTCTTGTCATTGAGAATCATTTGAGCTTCTCTGTGAAGAGCCTGCTGGTAAGCTCTGCTTTTCAGTAACAGAGACCATGTATGTGGAAGCAAACACTCACCTTCAATAAACTTCAGCTCTTATTATAGCTTGTGTCACAAATTGTCATGGTTGGGTGTCTTTCTAAATTCCATCAGTGAATGTTGACAGGTACGACAGGAGAGTTGGCCATGACCTGTTTGAGGGAGACCTGGAATTAGTTGTGTCCCATGACTGAAAGCACTGAAATTCAGAGGGTTCCTACCTGCCAGCTGAAGAGTAGTCTGAGCTACGTATCTTACCCTTACAAATTGCAAGCCAAAATGGGTTACTTTCAACCAACGTGAAAAACAAGGCTGTCTCAGTAAGGAGTTTAGGCTGTGAAGGAGTTCTGGCTCTGCTCATTGCTGTCTCTGCTCATCCTTTAGTTTCATGTATCTCAAATTCCTAGCTATGGAAATAGATGTAAAATACTGTTTCTTACCAAGGGTAGAAATGGGTAGGTATTAGGTTCCAGAAGGCAGGCTTGTTTTGAATTGCCCAATTCAGGAAAGAACAATTATTAGTGCTAGTGCTAGTGGTAAAACTATTAACTACATGGCAGGTAATTCTCAAGCACTGCTGTTTTCAAAAGCCTAATATAAAGGCCTGTATGAGGGAGGAAGTTGGGTCCTGGGTGTGAAGCAAAAGAAAGGCAGGCTCTAAGGAGACATTACAGCCCAGCACCAGAAGTAATGCCCATCATAAGCCTGGCCCAGTGCTTTTTGTGATTGTTGGGGGGGTATGCAGGAAAAACGCTCATTTTTCTGGCTACTGGACCAAGCTAATGAGCTACCTGATTGTTGACTGACTTAATTTCTCTTTGAGATTAATTCATCAGTTCTTTGTTTTCAATTTTGCTTATTCCACAGAGTCTGTTGTCTCCAACTGCGTTCAGTTATGCAAGTCAATACATCGCTCGATATGAGGCACAGGGCATAGGTATGCTTATTATAGACAAAACTAGGCTTTGACTCCCATGGTTGTGACATTTCATTAACTAATATAGAGCCTGTTTGTATTTGTGAATTCCTATTTGCAGGTCTGCAGTGGGACAACATGTATAAGTCCCCAATGATTGGAGACAACACTTCCTTTGGCTGGATGTGCTGGCTCATTCTGATAGACTCTTTCATTTACTTCATCCTGGGATGGTATATAAGGAACGTTTTCCCAGGTAAGGATACAAAACATTGAGGCTGGTACTGTGCCCTCTCTTGGAAAACAATGAAGACAACACTGGCTGATTCCATGGTTCAGGCAGTATGACAGTCCGCATACACAGGATACCCCTGTTTCTAGATCAAAGGGAGTATGACTTTGTGGATGTCTGACAGAGCAAGAATTTGAGCTCCTCTGCTTATCACATGGGTAGGTGGGTCTCCAGAAGAATCTGAAGCCAAGGACACGGGAGGATGTGTTTGCAGTCTGGTGGGTGAAAATGAGAACAGAACACGTTAGCCTGCGTTTGTCAGTTGAGTGATTTTGTGTTGTGTAACTTATATCATTTGATTTCAAAAAGTAATTCCTGCCTTGGGCAACAGCCAGTACATTTGTCTTCTGCTTTTCTTCCCGACCTAATGAAGCAGTCTACTGGCATACAGAAATCTACCCAGTGGAAAATGTAAAGTACTCCTGCTCTCCAGCTATGAAGTTACTCAGAATAACAAATTAGCGAATGCTTCCTATTGTGTCAATCAGGCAAATTCTCTACCAAGTATAAGTAGTACATGAGCAGATCAAGAGGGGAGAGATGTCTGAGGAGTTTGGTTTTGCTATTTGGAGTGCATCCTGATAGCAATACTTCCTGGGAAACAGATACCTGAATGAGATTCCTCTTCTTGCAGGTAGATATGGCATGGCTGCTCCCTGGTATTTCCCATTGCTTCCATCTTACTGGATTGAATACAACAGTTACCTCCCCTTCTGGAATGAGAAACAAAGAGGCCTTCTCTTAACCAAGCTGATGTTAAGGAAAGAAGCCACCGTCAGCAATAAGATATGTATGTGAATGCTAGATGGGGTAGTGATACTAACACATACTTTAGATAAATGAAGCCGAATTTGTAAAAAGTCACCATACTCAGAAAACACATTTCTCTATTGATCTTTATTTGGTAGCACAGGAAAAACTGGAAGCTGTTCCTTACATGAATGGAGATTTGGCTTTTAATTTATATTTGTTCTTCCTGTTTGGTTTGGAAATCCATACTGATTTTCACGTGCATATTTGTGTGTGTTGTAGTTAAGCAGTTACCTTAGATGCATGTATCTAAGGCATATATCTCAGTCATACACTTTTGTTTGTGCTAGCAAATAGAGGTTCCCACTTGACAAAAGGGATATGTGCTTCTTTGTTCATCTCTTTAAATATTTAGCCTGTAAAATATTGTGAGATCACACATAAAAGCTTCCTGATTCTATCTAACTGAAAATAACTCAGTAGTTTTGCTGTGTGTCCTCTAATTTTCTGTGCTTGCTCCATATAAACTTAGTTAGGTGCTGTGAAACATCTAAACATGAGACCTTTTCAAAAGTGATAAATGTCTATTGTCAGGAGTTATTAGAAGCTGCAGAGGTAGAAAGGAGAAGTCCTAGGGAGCTCAAAATGATATAGATCCTGTGAAATGTTCTCTACATTCCTAGCTGAAAGGCACCTACTTTTGCAGTATTTTGGTTTTAAAAGCCCTGCTTGTCTCTGAGGTGAAAAAAAGTAGCACAAATACCTGCTGCAGTGCACTAACTGTCCTCTGACCATTCCCTTTGGTGTGTCAAAGGTGCGTCCCCTCCTCATGTGGAACCAGAGCCCACTGATCTTGCCTTGGGAGTCTCTCTCTGTGGCATAACGAAGGTTTATGGATCCAAAGCTGCAGTGGATAATCTCAGCCTCAACTTCTATGAAGGGAATATCACTTCCCTGCTGGGACACAATGGAGCTGGGAAAACTACAACCATGTGAGTATCCTTTAAAGCTGGGGGTTTTTATACTGTGGGGCATGATTGGGTGAACTCTTGTTCACCCAATTGGTGAGCAAGTGGGACTGAGCAGTGCTGAGAGACTGAAAAAGAGACTTTATTAGGCCAAATCTCTCTGTAGTTCTATCTTACTCATGGATGACCTCAGCAGTCCCTTCATCTATTAGAATTAAATGTTCTTTTCTGCTTAGGAACATGCTTTTTAATCTGGTAGGAACCTGCAATGCACAGCACAGCAACTGTTCTAGCGTTTTGTTCCATTGCACTTTGGTGCCTGGGGTTAGGCTTTTCTGAAAGTTGTGGGTAGCTTGTGAACACACCAAAGCAGAAGCGATATTAGCAAGAAAGCTTAATAAAGGTATACTTGAGCTGTACAAACTCATGCACTGGCTGGGCTGTAATGGCTGTGGGTTAATACATTGGCCTTTCAGCCCTTCCAGCCTTGCCATTTATAAATTATTATTTCTGTTGCTAGATAACAGCACTAAAACAGACGTGTAGAACTTGATTTCTCCAGTGATATTTATGTGCATCACTCTGAAAGCAACATTAAGCTGATAAATAGAAGCCTCAGAAGAGCCAAACCCAGTAAGACAGATGTGTGCTTCATTTCAGCTTGTTATCAATTCATCTCATATCCTGTTTGCAAAGTGTAGGCAAAGGTGATATGCAGAAAAGTATAATAGCTTCTTGAAACTTAGTGCAGGCTTCAAATCCTGAGTAAGGTCACAAGTTACTTCTTCTCTTTTTAATAATGGTTAAAAGTCCCAGGAGAGAAAGAAACTCTGGGAAGATGAAGAGCAATCTAAGACGTATCTTCTCCCTTTAGTCCCTGCAGGACAGCACCAAAAATTACCCGTAATGTGCAAGTAGTTATTCTGAGCAGAGGGTCTATTTGACTCAGGTCTATCGGGTATTGCTAGGTAGGTAACTTGCTTGAACTAGATTAAAGCACTGCCCACTGTGAGGTGTCTTGTCTGGAAGTCCTCTCCCATTTCTTGTTAATAATGGCAGTGAAACCTTACACACATCCATGCTCTGATGTGATTAGTAAAATGAAGATGTGGTTTTCAATCTCTGTTGTGGTTAGCAATATGAAGCTGTCTGGATACTGCGGACAAACCTCAGAGAATGGAGATTAACTACATTATATGAATGTCCAGTGATGTGTCAGTGACACTAGATAATGGCCCGTGGTGGAACACACAAAAATAGAAAAGTACTGTTTGTCTGTGGTGGCTCCTCCCTGAAAAGTCCCAACCCTTGGAGACCTTTCTAGATACAGGCTGGGCCCCTACATCAGAATGAGAGTGCATTTTTACTAGTATAAAAGATCGAGCCTCATGCTATGCGTGGAGGCAGAACCACATGCCACCCAGGTCAACGTTGCCTCCCCGGGGATGCCCGCTAAGGCTGAGCCTGCCACTTTGCACTATGATGATGTTTCTCGGAGATGGTTTCCTGATTGTCGTTGCATGGTCTTTGGGGTTGGTAAGATAACCAAACATCAGAAGTATCCTTTACTGCATCTTTTGTTATCTCTATGTTTTCCCTGTATTAAATAAACTAGTTGAGATTCTTTATTGTGTTGCATTTCTCTCAACATGGAATCCTTGAACTCTGGAACAAGTGATTAAATTGGAAGTCAGGGGCATTCATGAGTATTGATGTATGGGATATGCAGTGATCTTAGGGAGAGGAAAGCTGAAGAAGATAAAAGTACATACAAAAAGGAGCCAGAGTTCAGTGTGTGAGCTTGGTGCTTGCTCTTGAGTTCCCACGAGGGATACAAGGGTGTCCTTTGATGTTAATTGACCACTGCTCTGACAAATGCAGTGGTCAGACATGGACAAGTACATGGTCAGACAGCAGAAGAAGCAGTGATCAGTGGTCCCTGGCTGGAAGAAGTGTGATGGTAATGTAAGAAAACATTGAAAGTGATGATAGATACAGGATCATGTGAAAACTTAAATATGGCTTTCTCCTTTTTCTGACTTCCTTTTCCATTTATTTTTTCCCTTTCAGATCTATTTTGACTGGGTTATTCCCTACATCATCAGGGACTATCTTTGTGTATGGCAAAGACATCAGGACTGACCAGGAAGTTATCAGGAAGAATATGGGGGTGTGTATGCAGCACAACGTGCTGTTTAACTACCTCACCACAAAGGAACACCTGCTGCTCTATGGGTACATCAAAGTCCCTCACTGGAGTAAACAGGAGCTCTACGAAGAAGTGAAGAGGTATAAAAATAGGCTGTCAGAATTATTGTGTGGTAGTGCCATCACCACTGCAAAGCTCAAATGAATGTTGGAGAAGTGTTGCAGATCCAGCATAGAGTTCAAATAATGCCTTGGTCTGCCTAGAGGAATATATAGATATCTGTGGCTGTAAGAAAACAACGACTCTTCTCCAGGGGGTTTGCAAGCTTCTGTGGCTATTCTTTGGAGATGCATTTATAGGCCTAAGGGTCTAGTCCTTGCTGCTTTATGATTTTCCCCAGAAAGAGGTTTAATCAACCAGTCAGAAAGATGATGTCGATTTTATTGGTTTTGTGAAGAAGTGAAGCAGCCGGAACATCCCAGGGAGTTTGGATCTTGGTGTTCTCAGATGATGAGGTTGAGCCTTTAACCTTGATTTGTCAGATGAAAACTTAGAAAACATCCTAAGAAAAATATGTTTTAGATAAAAGTCCCACTGACTGAGCTTACAGGGTGAATCATCTCCCTGCACTGTGACCATTCAGCAGAGCACTCCATACTTGAGCAGTTTTTCATTTGCAGTTATGGGAGGGGTTTGGGTATTTTCATATTCCCTGCTTTTAAAAGATGACTGAAGGACAACCTTTGGGGGGTGTTTTTTCTTTGTTTCGAAGGACTTTGAAGGAGACTGGCCTGTACAGCCATCGTCACAAGCTAGCTGGCTCCCTGTCTGGGGGGATGAAGAGGAAGTTGTCTATAGCTATTGCTCTCCTGGGTGGATCAAGGGTGGTGATACTGGATGAACCGACCACAGGAGTGGATCCATGCTCTCGGAGAAGTATTTGGGAAATTATCTCCAAGAATAAAAAAGGTACCATCATGAGACAAAGTGCTGCCCAGGGTGATTCGTGTCACTTTTGCATATATGATACCAGTGGCTTTGAACTGTGGGGTTTGGAGACCACAGAGAACAAATTATGGGAGACTGGGTTTTAGCAGACTTTCTGAGTGCATCCTGTTTGGTTTCTGTAAATTCAGAATGTCATGTGAAAAGTAACTTTACTATAATACACAATGTACAATATAGTAACTTCCAGCTTCTCTCTAATGTTGCCTTTCATCCAGTTTCACTACTAACTACAAAAAAGCCCAGTCAATTTCCACCTAATACTCCCTATCCCCTCAATCAGTCTGATGTAATCACATCTGTCTGTGGTGGCTGACATCAGCTTTGTGTTTTCCAGGCAGAACCATCATTCTCTCAACACATCACTTGGATGAAGCAGAAGTTCTGAGTGACCGAATCGCCTTCCTGGAGCACGGAGGGCTCAGATGCTGTGGTTCCCCATTCTACCTCAAGGAAATGTTTGGTGATGGATATCACCTGACACTCACAAAAAAGAAGGTTTGTGTCTGAGCTGCTCCTAAATTTTTAGTGTCTTGGGTGGGAAACAATCAGTTGTATGACAGGAAAGAAGGAAACATGTCACAATGTCCCACAGAAATGAAACATGCTGCAAAAGGTTCATCTCAGTGTTAGATGTCTGCAGTGAAATGGTTGTTCCAGTACAATTTCCCTTCTGTGGAATAACTTCTTTATGTAATTGCTTTATGCCCGGGTAAAAGTGGAATGTCTGAAGCCCTTTGTTTTGGCCACACAGGTTCAGAAATGTGCTGTGCTGTTTCCTTAGGCTGCCAGTAAGATCATTTTCCATATGCTTCAAACACTGGTACTTGGGTTACAGTGCACTCTAGTCCAGCTCTGCTTGTCCCTTGCTAGAATTTGCACACTTTCCTTCAGAAAAGCAGCCTGTATGAACAGTTCCCCAAAACACAGCAATGTTAAGCCCCTCTACACAAAGCGTTGCAGTTCTGATAGACAAGGCAGAGGACTGAACTGGAGTCTCCTGTATCGCACGTGCACAGTGCAGTCCTCTTTACCCTCCTTTCCCCACTGGGCCTTAGCTCCCTTTTGTGTCCCATGAGTGTGGTCATTGCAGCACACACTGCTGGGGGCAGAGACTCTCCTGTTTGCAAGCCTGCATGGAGCTCAGCTAGGGCTCTCAGCAGCATTGTCTCTGAGGGGAGCCATCAAGGCTTGTTCAGGTACGCAGGCACATATTGACAGGAGCTGAGTGACAGATCCAAGGAGAGTAGGGTACCAAAGAACTATTGAGGATCTGGATGTAAAGCATGCTGCTTCTCTGTGATAGAACATATGTCCCCCCACTTCGCTCAAAGCAGAGGGATGCTCTACAGCAGGACCACTGGACCAGCCCTGTGGCCCTTGGAAAGCAGGAATGTCAGTGCTCTGATTTGTTGAAAAAGAAGTTCCTGAGGGTTAAAAGCAAGGCTGAGTGCAGAGCATGAATTCTGAAGTTCAGAGAAAGAAAGCATATGGGAAGAGCCCATCTATAGCATCTGGCCTGAGGAAAAATGTTCTGCTTGCAAGGAGGGGAAAATCTGCTCTTGATACAGCATTTATTACAGTGCTGTTGGTAGTCCCAGCACACAGAATAATGTGCAGATACCGTAAGAGATCAGCCCCTCTTCCAAATTGCTGGCAGTATAGATAGACAAAATGAAAAAAGATCCGTGTGCAAGCCCCATTTTTCATGGGAAAAGACTGTATTCGTGCTGGCAGCCAAGTTCAGGTATCAGCTTCTTCTCTGCTGTACTACAGATTCTCTAGTTGGTGCAAAGCAGTTGATTCAACCCAATCCCAGTATCCCTATAGACAGAGGGAGCCCAGCAAGGTCTTGGCTGGACCAAGGCAGGCACAGAGCCACACCTCCCTCTTCAATGGCTAGAAACCCACTTTCATTTCCTTTTGATATTTACCTTGAAGTGTTGCATACCTGGACTGAGACCACCTGTGGATTATGCTCTGGGACAGCATTTGGGCTAAATCCTGCAGTAGGAAGCTTGACCTCACAGCTCCCTCAGTGAACACAGTGTTTTCCTCCTTTTTCAGAACATGGTAGAGGAGTGTGACACCACAGCAGTGACATCCTTGATCCAGTCTCACCTCCCAGAGGCTTATCTCAAGGAGGATATTGGTGGAGAGCTTGTGTATGTGCTTCCGCCCTTCAAGTCCACAGTCTCAGGGGCCTACCAAGCACTTCTCAGAGCCCTCGATACCAACCTGAGTGATCTCCACCTCGGCTGCTATGGGATTTCAAACACAACCGTGGAAGAGGTATGAGCTCAGGATCCACTTGATTTAATGAAATGTTATGGCGATTAACTTCACAGCATTGTGTAGCTGTGCTTGCTGGGCTAGATGGTGGCATGTTTTGGATATGAGAGTTGCCAGCAGGGGAAGAAGTGGCTTGGTTGTTCACTGTTACACTTAGAAACATGTGAGTGTATAGATGTATTCATAAATCTGTATGTATAATAATGCACAAAGTGTACCACTGTCTCAACTTGCTAACAGTTTTTTGGGCATTTTACCTAGAAAATGAGATACTGGAGTTAAACCAAGGAGAGAGGGCAGTGATGTGTTTCTCTTTGAACTATTCTCTTTGTCTCTGTGAATCTGGGTTTACTACAGATGCAGTCAGCAGGGACGGAGTTCATCTAAATAATAAACTTCAGCACGGATGCTGTATTGGAGAAATGAATCACCTGGTGCATCTTGGAGTACCACAGGCACCTTTCTGCTCATGGGAAATCTCTGGTCAAATAAACACAAACATTTAGTTGCATCAGAAACAGAAAGTAAATGATAGCAGTGACGACCTTTGTCTTGCAGAAAGGAGGGTGGGACATTGTTACCTTTCTGCTCAGAAATTCTTGCTTGCTTTTGAGGTGTTTTCTGAAGGCATCAAGAATGAGTTATACAGCATGTGCAGCTTGGACGGCACAACTGTGCACATTCCCAGCATGGAGGAGGACAGCACTGTCAGAGGCTAGAGGGGAAAATACCCCAGGAAACAGCTCTCCTTGTTTCCCCACTGGTGCCATGCAGGGAGAGCAGTCTGTGTGCTGCTCACTGCGTGAGTGTGGAGGGTGCAGAGTTATGTAGGCCCTGAGCTGAAATGCAGCTTTGTTTATACCTGCTGAGTAGTTATGTAGTAGGTGGTACTAGGACAAGGTAAGTCCAAGGCAGCTGCTAAGTTTTGTTTCCACTGCTGCAGCAGGAGGTGACAAGGAGTTGCACAACAATGATTTTATACTGAAAAAAGTGAATTTCCCTCAGAGAGCACAAAGGGAACAGAAAAAGGAGTGCAATTCACAATTGCTGCACCAACTGCAGCTACAAAGTGGAAGAGTGGATTCTGATTATTATTTTGGCAAATGGAGTCATTTGGACCAATTTTTCTTCATATTTTCTTGCTCCACAGGTGTTTCTCAATCTGACAAAAGAGCTAGTGAAGGACCAGAAAGAAGATGCTGCACATCAGCTGCCCGGAGCCAGTGGTCAGATTGGCAGTGATGAGATGTCTATGAGCACAGATATCTTCACAGAAAGAGATGGTACTAAATTATGTCCAGGTTTTATTCCAGATTGGTTGCAGATGCAAACAATGACAGATGGACTGATCTGAGCTCCCCACATTCTTTCTTTGTTGAAAACCACATTTCCCCCAACCAAGGAATCACAGAGCAAATAAATCATTAGAAGTACAGCACTTAACAGTTGTTTAGATCCACTATTCAGAATAGTCTGAATCACAGAATAAATTACAGAGGTGTTTTGTTTGCATCCACCTTCCTTTAAATTGAGCCAGGTTTTAATCTAATCAAATACAGTGTGTGGGTGAAAGAGCAAATATATACCTCTGAGAGTAATTGCTGTAATTGATGTGGAGGATTATTTCTACGTAACTAGTGGAGTTGGAGAGAAACTCTGTGTAAACCCCTTAGCCTGTTGCAAAAGCAGCACAGCTCTGAGCTGAGTCCTCCTTTGCTGCTTTTTGCTGTGTCCCAGCCATTGCAGTATGGTAAAACAGCTCAAAGGGCTAGGCAGTGGGATAAATTCATGGTCAGAAGAGAATCAGACCACTATCTCTAAGGGGTTGAGAGCTGCAGAAGGTGGCACAGCCCTGAAATAAGCAAATACCTGGCTGAAATGCTTTCTCAGAGCAGGAACATTTTTTGTACATACAAATATACCATTAGGAAGGCATCCAAGGGACAATGCAGAGGTATTTTTGTACTCACTTCTTAAAGCTGGCCTGCCCTGTATATGTTACTGTAAACAGTAACTCATATGCATAGAGAAGTATTTTGTGTCACCCAATAAGACCACTAAAAAGGATATACTTTGTGTTGTATTGTATAGGTTAATATTTCATTAAGAAATATAGGTTGCACAGGATTAGGCTTTGCTTTTCGTATACCACAGCCCTTCCACGCAAAAGATCAACTGCTTTATGTGCCTTGTTTTCTTATTTTATGATTAATTCTCTCATTGATTTGTCTAAGGACCTGCTTTCTAAATGATGACAATTTTCAGTTTTCAAATATAGAAGAATAATACGTTTTTCCTGTAAGTTGCAGCTGGGTAGGCAGGATGTAAACAACTTATTGCATCTGGACACCAGTGTTCCTCCTGCAGTATGAACTCAGTATGAATTCACTACATGTACGCATGTGAAATGAAACAAAAACAATGATGTTACATGAACTCATGAGCCAAAATCTAAGTCCTGTCCCAAGCCTGACCATTGTGCATGTTCCAACTTAGTAGTTTTGATTTGCTGTCTGTAACGGAGTGCAGGAAGCTGAATGTACTCCCAGGGTATTATAACCATCAACTCTCTGCATTTCACAAATACCAATCCATGACAAAACACTTTCTTCTTTCGTACCCAGATCAGCTCCTGATTAGATCCAAAAGCCTGCAGGGTTTGCCATTGCTGCTTAAGAAGACATCAGCATTGTTCATTAAGAGATACCACCATACCCGGCGGGATGTCAGAGGCTTCATTGCTCAGGTCATCCTCCCAGTCCTCTTTGTGATGGCTGCAATGGGGCTTGGGACACTGAGAACTAAGGAGACCGAATATCCCGAACTGATGCTTTCTCCCTCTCTGTATGGCACATCTGACCAGGCAGACTTCTTTGGGTGAGTGGTGGTGTTTGTGATCCTTATAAAAAGCAAGTTTCACCATCAGGATAAGTGCACCCTGTGGAACACTGTTACCCAGATGACATGTAGCTATGGGATCTGTGTAGTTATGTTACGCAGCCACATGCAGAAATCCTGTTCCTCAGGGATCTCTGCAGGAGATGGCTTGGCTCAGCAATCAGAAAGCTTTAGAAAAACAACCTCTTACTTGGAATTGACTGTGAAATATGTGAGGAACTTTCTTTGTGTTTCCCATTGGGGTCTTCTGTCCTTTTACAGCCATACTGTCCCATGGGGATTTCTTAATATATATACTCTTTCCTCAATGTGAAACAGAGGTCTCCACATCAGTTGCCTTCAATATTCAACTCTGGGATGAAATTCTATCCACCTTGTGAACTGTCTGCATTGCCCTCCTTTCTGTGGGTACAGAACGTGCTTTCCTGTCCAGACCCCACTAGTCTAAGGCACACAGTCAATTTAAAGAACATTCACTTTTTCAGTGCAATTAAGATGCCACCACTGAATTATGTCATTGTGCTTAAAAATGTTATATCCCAAATGATTATAATTTGTTTCATTCTGATTTCATGGTGTGAACTGCTGTCTTTCACCAGTAGTTCTCAGCTTTAAGTAAGAAATAGAAAATGTAGCTTTAAAGCAATCATGTCTGCTCTTAGGTGTTCTTTCCCAGAACTGCTCATGCTGTTCCACTCTAGTCCTTCTAGATGGGGGAATGAGCCAGAACTGCACGTCTGAGTCTTCTGTTCCTCATGTTCTCTGCTTCTGTTGATGGATGATTGCTAGGGAGCTGGGTCAAAAGCAAGAAGCATCTTCTTGAATGACCAAATCTTAAACAGACATCACAGATGAAAGAGCTGATTGAGACAAGACTGGAGACAGTGACTGAAAATTGCAGTAGATGCTCTTCCCCTGGAAACAGAATTTTGATTGTCCAAAAGTTCATCAGTATCTTGCTTAAACCTAGAGGCAGCAAACCACTGGAGTAGTTGTGCGGCTCTAAGCAATGAGTAGTCTTTTCAAACCTGTGTGACAATCCTCATGTACTGCATGTACTTAAGCGATTTGCAGGGCTGGCATCACAAGTAATCATTTATCTAACATCTTAAATCCTTTTTCATTCAGACAGTTTTTCTCTGCTCGGTGCTAGTGGAAGTAGCTTGAACATTTTCCTGTTTTCTTTTATCTTTGTTAAATCTTAGGAATTTTAATGAAACCACAGATGCTTTAGTTGCTTCAATGCTTGCTTTCCCTGGGACGGATAACACATGCATGAATGAAAGCAATTCGTAAGTAGTTCTTGGGTTTCTTGCATTTGAGTTTTGAATCTGCAAGAGAATTGACATAACACTATTAGCCATATGCAGAGAAAAGAAAAAACTATCTCCTACCTCTCCTCACACTGACTTGTAGACTCTTCCAGCTCATTAGGAGATGCCTAACTGGCCTTTTGCAAGCAGGAGCAAGCTTGTGCTGCTCACAGACTTGAGCTGTCAGGGATGCAAGTCAGTTCTGAGCAGGAAGCTGTGATCACAATTGGTGTGAAGCAGATCTTAGCCCTGCTGAGAGCCTGCATGTCTCCCATGCAGCTTGGAGCGAAGGCTTGCATCTGCCAGCACAGAAGTAGGAAAACTATACTGTGCTTTAAGGCTGAGACTGGGACTTCCAGCACTGTCCCAGGACCGCGACGCTGGTGTTCTTTACTTACATCAAGAAGTGTTCACCACCACAAGTGAACTCATACATTACTAAGAGTAGTAAGGAAACAGCTTTGGTGGTGTCAGGATGCCAGAACAAGAGCAAGCTATTCTTGTATCTGGGAAGTAGTCCTTACCTTCCCAATAATCCCAATTATAACACTGAGCACACCCAGAAAGTTCTCTGTGTAGCTTTTGCGATCTGTGTCTAAAAGCTGTGCCACGAGGGCTGTTTTGCCTGCAGATAAATTTTCAAGGAGCTGGTAGTAAAATCCCAGGCAGACTTGAATGCTCATGTGTGCCGTGTACCTGCAGCCAAATATTTATACTGAGTGTTTACAGTGACTGCCTCGTCAATACAGTCCATTGCAGGACTCCCCAGTTATTGCAATAACAATAGCCCTTATTTCTGCACTGTAAAATAATTTTGGCCTATGCTAACTCCTTACGCTGTCTACTGTGGGAATGAGGTGGTGTCTGGATTCCTTCTGATAAGCTGAACAAATCCAGGCACAGAGAGCAGTAGTGAGGTCTCTGCTGAGGGGCACTGAAGGCAGCGGGAGGATGGGTGATCCCTGAAGCACCCAGCGCTGACAAGAAGATCTGCTTCTGTGCTAAAGCTACTCAACGCCATCCTTGCTGTCATTAAACATGACAGCAATTAGCATCGTTTGCAGACCTGAGCATAGAGAATCTCAGAGGGAAATGTGCTCATTTTCAGGCAGTGTTTAAAGGAGGACATGCTTGGCCCGTGGATTAGCAGTGGAGATCAGAGAACTGAGTATTCTGCTTGCAACTGCACAGATGGCATCCAGGTAATTTCAATAAACCCAAAACTGAGGAGGTCTGGTGGGATACTTGGGAGGCCTTTGTAAGTTGGGAGTGGTTTTGTGGGCAGGCATGACGCTAAGGAGAACTTGGTGTTCAAATTTCTCCTGTCTCTTTTTGGCCTGTTGATTTTGTACATCGGATAACCAGTGTGTGCACTGGTTTGGGGACAGGAAAGAAAAGAGCATCCTCAAGAGATTTGCATGCTAATATAGCTGCCTTGCTCCCCATGGTGGGAAAAGGTTTAACAGTGCTTTTGAATGTTGTATGATTGTCCCATTTAGCAGAGGTGAACATGTATTCAAAGGGAAAATTTCATCTTATACAAGTACTGTCATTATATGAAAGCACAGCTATTAGTGCTGTTTGCTCTTCAGAATTTAACTTTATGCAAAGTCTAGATCCATCAGCTTTTACTCTATTCCTTATTATAAGTAGTGATGATTAATATCGGTGCTATGGTGGTATATACAGAACCAGATATGAGCACTGCTGGGCTTAGTATCTTCACATGCATATGAGGAAAAGGCAGATTCTGCCCCAAGGATGTTACACTTTTACAGCCCACTTTGAAGCTGAGCTCTCCTCCCTCCAGTGCTCTAACATCTGTTTTCAGCTTTTTTCCCAGTAAGAAATCAGACTTATGGTGCAGCATGATGCCATTTGTAAGATAAAGCATGTACTTACTTGAATGTTCCTAGTCATTCCTTAAAATGCATCTATTTTATGTGGTTTTCAGGACATACACTTACTTTCACATCATTAAAAGTATTGGCACCATTAGTCCGGGAAGTCAGGATAATGTTCAGAGCTGATTCTCACCTCTAGCAGGCTGTGCCTGTGCAGGTGTCCCTCAGCATGAAGGAAGCTATTTTTTTGTATTCTGATGCAAAGATATGAACAGAAACACAATGGGGAAGGCCAGGGTTTTTGTTATGGATGAGCTGAAAGAAGCAGCCAGCATGCTGTCTGGTAGGACACTTCAACCTCAGGAAGCAGTTGATGTAACTGACCCTCAGCTTGTTAAATTACATATTCAGGGCTAATCAAGACTTCTCTGAAGTTTGGGAAAACATTCCCAATGACTGATAGTAAAGCAAAAATGTGGAATGTAACTGCTGTGAAATGCAAGATGAGAGTTTGAGGCCACCACAGGGTTTTCTGCTCTGTGAGTTGTTTTGCCCTCTGCAGTTGTCTGTGCAGTCACTGATGCTCTGCTAAGTAGGATCAGCCTTAATTCAGCAAAAATCTTCCTACGTAGCATGAAGCACATCTCAAGGTCTCTCTGACATCAGTAGAACTGAAGTGTAGATTTAAGGAAAGGTTGTTTTTAAGCACTGCACTAAATATGTTCAGGACAGCGTGCAGGGATGTATGCTGTGTGTCTTTACACCCTGATTTGTGAATCATCAGCTTCTGTAAGAATAAGTCGCAGTGTTGTCATTGCCTGCTCTCAATGTTGTCCTGGTATACTAGTTTTCAGTTAAAACAGACATTAATGGTTTTGTTCATTTGTCTCCACTCAGACGTGTCCACAAACGAACTACACTCCCCCTCACAGAAGGATCTTCTCCACACGGACACTTTATAACCTCACAGGACACAATGTGGAGACCTACATTCTGGCAACCACCAAAGACTTCCTACAGAAACGGTACAGCATAGATCTTCTCTGAACTGCACTGAGAGCAGCCTCTAATATGTATCATATCCACTGTGCTTGAAGAGGTGACAGTGCAGTAGGGGTTTAGAAGGGCCTCTCTGCTGATGGTCTCTGTGAATCTGGTGAAAGGAGGTAAAATGTCCTGCAATCGTGGAGTTAAAGATAAAAAGGTTCAAGCAAGTGCTCTGCTCGATCACAGCAGAGATAGCCTAGAGATAATATGTCAATCACCTGGTATGTTGATGGCTGAATCTGCAGAGAAGGCTTTGTCTGACTCAGAAATGCTTAAAAAGGAAAATCTGACACAGCCTGTCACGAAGTAAACCCTGGGGAGAGACTTCCCTCCAAGTTTGATTCTCTGAAGAGTCCCAGTGTGTGTTTCACTTAAACAAGTGCATCCGTTCCAGTGAAATTAGAGGCTGAACATTTTCTTGCACCATGGAGCTGTTAGAGCTATTAGTGTGTCTGGACTCTGCAACACAGCTGCACAGCATGTCTTGGGGCAAAAATAGCCTGTTGTTAAGGTTGTCAAGGAATATGTTCATCTGCCATTGATGTAAACTGAGCTGATTGTCTTCTGGCAGCTGTCATCTTATTTCAATGAGGTAGGGTTAAGAGGCCACACAGCTCCAAAATGTTTCTCAAATGGAGGCTTTCAGCACAGTTTTGTGATAGTGCTGTTGAGTTTCCCTTTTCCCCCTCCCAAAAAAAGGGCTGTTGCAGCAGTGTTGGCTTGGCCACACACTATATACTGGGTTAAGTTCTTTTCAGTTAAGCTTGAATTAACTGGGGTGACAGTGGCATGCTAGCATGCACCAACCAAAGGGATTAAAGCTTTTGAATGAGGGTAGCAATGCATTTCCTTCTGGTTTTCACTCAGGTATGGTGGCTGGAGCTTCGGGCTGCCTTTGACAACTGATCTCCAGTTTGATATCAGGCCAGTGCCTCCCAACAGAACACTGACTAAGGTAACTAACCTCCATCTGCTCATCCTAGCTTGAGATGTATGAGATCCAGGAGAAGTGATGTCAGGATAAAGGGATGTTTCAGAAAATAGAGCTCATGAGCAGATGTTTTCACCCCTGCAATCTTACAGCTTCATCTTAGATCTGAAAGCTATAGCTATTTGCTTATCACATGTCAGATTTAATACCTGGAAACCTTGATAGCGTTGGAAGCAGGGCAGACTCCAGTCCTTGCTCTGCTAGGGCAAGGAGAATGAAATCACTGAGCATGCAGGACTTGGGGATATACAAAGGTGGATGCTGTCAGCTATGTTTAAGTCTTAATAGCCTGAGCTCTGTCCTTTGGTAAGTACACCTCCAGCCTGAGTGTGCCTGAAGTGGGTGATAGTAAATGCCCCCAAAGTGCATGTCCTCTATTCTGATTTTTCCCGTCAGTCCTCAGGGTTTATTGTGGAGTAGGTAAGAAAAGTTATCAGAAGGAGTTGCTGAATGAGAAGGTGATGACTGGCAACCTTTTCCCCCCTGGCTTTCGAGGGGTGTTGGACATTTGACTGCTTAGGCTTCTTAGGGAAGTCCCCACTGCTGGTGTTCATCAGCTCGGAGCAGAAGCCAAGTTTCTGTACACTTTACGTCAAATATCCAGCTAGTGCTTCCTTCTGCTCTCCCAGAAGGCAAATGAAGCTGATGAGACTGCTTGTGCTGAAAGTGAAATGTGCTTTCATACTCATTCAGTACTTGACGTGGTTTAATCATTGGACTTTAACTTGTAGAGCTTATGACTTTCGATAACAACCATGCAATGGTTCATTAGTGCAAGCAGAACAACCCAAAATGTTATCAGTAACAATTTATCTTCCAAACTGTTTCAATTTCTCAATGTGTGCAGGTGTGGTACAACCCTGAAGGCTATCACAGCCTTCCAGCCTATCTCAACAGCTTGAACAACTTCATTCTTCGAGCTAACTTGCCAAAAAATGAGACTTCCAGATACGGTAAGTGTCCCTTTACATGAGCAGATAATTTCTCCCCTTTGGGGGGAATATCATGGTTCTGTTGAAATTGATGACAGCACTTTCCTTGACTTCTATGAGGCCATTTTTTATTCCCAGTTATGCAATTCCTTTAAAAACAGAATTGAAAAAATGAATAAATCACATATCTCATTTGTCTTTGTCAAAGGCTTAGGGGAGCTGGACAGGGAAGGACCCCAGCTCCTATGTAAAACACTTCCTTCATCCAGAAAATGCCAGTGGTTTCTGTTTGATTTATTGCCTCTCATCATGGTACCGAAATAGCTGTCTCTTTGGAGGTGTCCATTAGTTATGCATAAAAAGGCTACTTTAGGTCATCTCTGGGGGTGGTTTAGGTTAGTGAATTTAAATATGTCACCCTTCTGCTGAGAGCAACTCGGGATGTGTGGGTATGTGTGTGTTTGGAACTAGCGAGAGTTAATATAGGGGAAATTAGAGGATGAGTGAGTTATAATGAGAGGGCAGGAGGGCAGGGGAACGTGTCATTTCGGATTAAAGGGAAAGTATAGTGGTCCAAAACTATAGCTA
>JANHGB010016175.1:0-26669 GCA_026283785.1 Coracopsis vasa | reverse complement strand
TGTGGTTCGGTTGATACGCTGGAGGGAAGGAATGCCATCCAGAGGGACCTTGACATGCTTGTGAGGTGGGCTGATGCGAAGCTTATGAAGTTTAACCATGCCAAGTGCAAGGTCCTACACCTGGGTCGGAGCAATGCCAGGCACAGCTACAGGCTGGGCAGAGAAGAGATTCACAGAAACCCTGTGCAGAAGGACTTGGGGGAGTCGGTCGATGACAAAATGAACATGAGCTGGCTTCAGTGTGCACTCGCAGCCCAGAAAGCCAACCGTATCCTGGGCTGCAACAAAAGGAGCGTGACCAGCAGATCGAAGAAGGTGATCCTGCCCCTCTGCTCTCAGGAGACCTCACTTGGAGTATTGTGTGCAGTTCTGGTGTCCTCAATATAAAAAGGACATGGAACTGTTGGAGCAAATCCAGAGGAGGGCCACGAGTATGATCAGGGGACTGGAGCACCTCCCGTATGAAGACAGGCTAAGAAAGTTGGGGCTGTTCAGCCTGGAGAAAAGAAGCTGCGTGGGGACTTCATAGAAGCCTTCCAGTATCTGAAGGGGGCCTGCAAGGATGCTGGGGAGGGACTATTCATTAGGGACTGTGGCAATAGGACAAGGGTATTGGGTTTAAACTTAAATAGGGGAAGTTCAGGTTAAATATAAGAAGTTGTTATGGTGAGGGTAGTAAGGCACTGGAATAGGTTGTAAATGCTCCATCCCTGGCGGTGTTCAAGGCCAGGTTGGACAGAGCCCTGGGTGACATGGTTTAGTGCAAGGTGTCCTTTCCCTTGGTAGGGGCATTTGAACTTGATGATCTTAAGGTCCTTTCCAACCCTAACTATTCTATGATTCTATAAAATTGTTGCTCAGCACATCACAATGACACTAGATAAACTGCAGCTGAATCCTAATCATGCTTCCTTAACTCTTGGAGGTCACCTCTGCCTGGCTTAGAGGTGAAATTGCCAGGGCTTTCTGAGGTCTCCTATTGGAAATCAATCCTTCTTAAACATCTGAGAGTTTACTACTGGAAGCTCAGGCAAGTCTGAAAGCTCCTTATTAGCACACTGTAGCATGTACATACCAGATCCTGTGACACAATGATTTTTCAGAATTGCCAGTGCCCTCCACCCTATCTTCTCTGCTTCCAGAATGCTCATGGGACTGTCTCTAGGCTCACGGGTTAAATATTAAACAAGAAAAATAAGGCAGGTATTTGTTGACATGCTTTAGATTCCAAATGGAAAAAAAAATAGTTGCAGTTCAAGGGAAGCTGTTCTATGTCATTACATAATTTAAAATCCCCACAACAAAACCTATTATAAATAAAGAATTAAACAGCTGGGGTCAAGACAAACCAAACCAAACCAACAGCAAAAAAACCCAAACAAAACCCAATAACCTATAGTTGTATTTTGGACTGTGTCTTCATTATCCCCATTCCCTTTAAAATGTGTTCCCCTGAGACATTGTTTACATACCACTTCCTTACGGTGTTTCAAATACGACTTTGAAGTCTGAAGTTGCTTAGAGCTGCAGGGTTTCAATTATATAAACTTTAATTACATCACAGAAAATCAGTAATGAGCTAATTATCTTTCATATCTTTTGTCAGAACTCTCAGTGGAATCTATGAAATTTCACCTGCATAAGAAGTACATATTTCCTCTTCAGAGACCCACAGGAACCCTATGAAATCGGTTAAGAAGTTCCTGTGAAGTTTATGTGGCACTACACATTGATCTTAGATTTCTTGAAGTTCGTAGGAAGAACTGTACCAAAATGGTTTAGTGGAAATGGAACCTTTTTGGTTTTATATGGCCCCAAATCATGTAGAACTGAAAGGGAATGCCTACAGCAGAAATTTAAACATTCTAGGAACATTCTCTGGGCTTGAGGTTAAATGGAATGGTGTATCACTAGGCACATTTTTTCCCTCAAAATAGGATGGCCAGATCCAAATTCTGAATGGTTGCTGGCACATGCAATTCCCTGGACAATGCAGCAGTCATCTGGGAGATTGTTGTTTGGCACAAACCATGCCAGGGACTGTGCTAAAATTTAAACAGTGTGGACAGTCACAAGCTATTACACACTCACACTCTGGCACAGTTCTATTTATTTGCATAGATGTTGCCAATAAACAGCACCTTAACACCATGAGCCTAACTTCTGTCTCTTCTATGATGGAGCTCACCTCCTCTATGTCATATAGTCTCTGCTATGCAGATTAACAGCACTATATTAAATTCCAATATAACATTTTAAAGCTGAAGTTCCACAAGAAAACATTTTACTATCAAAATTATAAATTTCAAGAACATATTTAGTATGATCCTTGTTAACATATCAGTCTTTATTCCAACTTAGATTATATATGGATAAACAAAATTATAAATACAGAAAAATAGGTAAACTTTTTCCTTTATGCATTAGATTCTACTTACTGGAACCTTTAGAAAATTCAAGAAAACTCCATAAATGCTCAGATACTTCAGTCAATAAGGTACATTTCAGCTAGCTGTCCTGAAACTCAGCACATTAGAAAAAAGGACAGAGAGCCTCTTAGTCAGAGGAACGCAGGTTCTGCCTTTATGTTAATTTCCTGTTTGGATGAAGTGAAGTTTCAGGAGGCTAAATGCTTTGCTTCCTTCCAGCCACCAGCCTCAAGAATCTTTGAAGCTCCAGCATTTTTCAATTTGTGATCACCAGAAAAACAGCAATACCATCCTTTAGACCTTGAAATATATTCCAAATTAATATGTACAGCAAACAGTTTAAATAGATAAAATGAACATCTGGTTTACATTTTTAATTCAAGTTGTGTTGTGTTGCATGGCAAGGCTCTGATAGTTGAAAGGGTGTCTTCTATAAGAAGATGCTAGAAGCTTCCCCTATGTCCGATAGAGCCGATGTCAGTCAGCTCCAAGAGAGACCCACTGCTGCCCATCAGCAATGGTGGTAGCACCCCTGGGATAACACAGTTAAGATGGGGAGAAAAAATCCATGCAACACAATTACAGCCAAAGAGAGGAGTGAGAGTATGTGAAGGAAGCCACTCTGCAGACACCTTCAGAGAAGAAGGATGTGGTAGAAGGTGTTCAGGCACCAGAGCAGAGATTCCCCTGCATCTCATGGTGCAGACCATGGTGAGTCAGGATGTGCCCCTGCAGCCCATGGAGGTCCACAATGGAGGAGATATCCACCTGCAGCCCAGAGTACCCCACAGAGGAGCAAATGGATGACAAAAGAAGGCTGTAATCCTGTGGGAAGCCCAAGCATCCCAAGCCAAGTGCTAGCTTGGTGGACTTGGTGGGCACCTGGACTCCAGACAAGGTCAAACCACCACACAAGTACATATTAAGTTTATGCAATTATTTTTAATGCAACAATTTATTGTATTTAATCAAATACAAAATAGAATAGGAACAAAGCTATGTAGCTTACCTACTCTCAGAAAACATTTTTAGAGATTAACATTTTCAAGAAAAATACATAATGTTTTTCCTACTCAAAGTATATTTTTTTTCTGTAGTTCCCTTTAGCAGGATTAGAAATTTCTTCAAAGAAAATAGTCAGCATTTAAGTCTTCTGTGAGAAAATTAAAAATACTAGATTTATATCTCTGACTACATTTCCTCTGATCTCTCTGTATGTTCTGTTGAGCAAAACATTTTGGATGCAAACTGAAATGCATATGAGCTGCCTGTTCATTACCCTTACCAATCCCGCAGCACTGACTCCAGTACTGACTTACAGAGAACCACTATGCTTTATCATCTGTTCTTAAAGGAGCACTTATTCCTTGAAACTATAAATTATTTGAAGGACAAACTAAACTCTATTAGGTATTTAGAAGAAATCTTTTTAAATGCTAATATAAAGCCCCAAAATATGTGCATTTTGTAAGTTGCATCCTATTTTCTAGTATTTGATATTGTCCACCAAGGAAAACAGAAAGTAGATATATGAAAACATTCTGGAAAACAAAACCAAAAATAGTCCAACACAGCCAAACAAACAAATAAAACCCCACAAAAACACGTAAAAAAGAAGATAGGGCAAAATTTATTGTGTTCATAAAGCCTAAGGTATGAACCTGTTTTGAGGAGTTTTTCTATAATGAGGAAAGTTGTTGCTAATACTTCACAGAGTCTGATAGAGACATTAGAATCATAGAATAATTAGGGTTGGAAAGATCCTTAAGATCACCTAGTTCCAATCCCCCTGCCATTTGCAGGGACACCTCACACTAAACCATGTCACCCAATGCTCTGTCCAACCTGGCCTTCAACACCGCCAGGGATGGAGCATTCACAACTTCCTTGGGCAACTCATTCCAGTGCCTCACCACCCTCACAGTAAAGAATTTCTTCCTTATATCCAACCTGAACTTCCACTGTTTCAGTTTAAACCCGTTACCCCTTGTCCTATCACTACAAGTCCCTGATGAAGAGTTCTCCTCCAGCATCCTTATAGGCCCCCTTCAGATATTCACTGACTTGTCGCTGTTTGGAGATATTACAGAATGCTCTACCCACTGTTAATAGATACCTTTGAGTGCTTTCTAAAACATCTGAAAAGGGTATTAGTCTGCTGAAAGCCCTGGAACAGCTTTCTAGAAAAGTAATTTTTCTTCAGTAAAGACATGAGCTATCCATGAGCTATTGGTCAAATCAGTTGGTGTATCAAATATTGTCACTCAGTATTTTCAGCTCTTAAGATTTGAACCTACTTGATCTGAAATTCTGACAATGATGGGGTAGACAATAACATACTTTGAGAAAGATTTTGTTTTCCTACCTGTAACAGCTTGAAATGCTTTTAACTTCACAAAGATTTCTGTAGGCAAAACTGATCAATATTTTATTTGTGTTATGTGATATTTAAAGATATGAAATAAGATGCTGTCCCAAGGGCATTTATGTTGGCTTTGTCACACTGAGTAACCAGGTCTTGTTGATTTTTGTATGCTCTCTGTTGTCTCAGGAAAAAAATCCTCAGGTTTATCTCATGATGACAGATGGCTTTGTTAATAAATGTGGCAACAACTCTAATGGTGTCATAGTCCTGGCAGCTGGCACTCCAGGGCACACTACAGAGCAGTGTTGAGTGAGTCAGCGCAGTGTTATACATCTATGGATCTGTAATCACCTTTTCTTCATTTTCTCTGAGCTGTTATGAGAACAACTTGCCTCAGCCCATTTCAAAAGGTCCATGGTTTCTCAGCTCTCCCTGGTCAGAGGGAAGTTTTCTTTTCTTCAGTGACACCACAGAACAGAAGGAGCAGTGAGTTACTGAAAAGGCTTCCTTTATAAACTTGGAGGAAAAGTAGAGCGCACACGCACATACCTCTCTCCCTTTTTTCCCTAGTACAGTTACAATGACTCTTCAGGGTCTCTTCTCCCACTCCTTGCAAGTACTTTCATCAGTCTCAATGCCGTGTCACTTCCTCATATCAGCTGCCTCTTCCTTGGACATGTCTGCAGAATGAGGAAAACACAGGAACTGGATAAAGAGAGGAAAATGGCATGAAGTGATTCCCAAGCAGCCTGGGTTTAGCAGAAAAAGGCAGGAGAAAACTTTAGAAAGTAAATTATAAAAGGTTAAATAAGACTGAATATGTCAAAAGAAGAGTTAATAAAAGGAGGGGATAAGCAGATGAGCAATTTTAATGAATTAATTACCAAACATGGAGTTGAAAGATATCACATAACAGATTAGAGTTGCCTTTAGCCATTTTCAAAAGGTTCATTTTAAATAGACTTTTCTTAATAAAAGGAAAAAGGTGTCCATAATGCATAAAAGAAGGATTTCTAGTGCAGCTACTGAAGGTCAGCTTTGAAAAGATTGCTTTTAGAAAAGCCTTGTTTCTTCCTTTGTCTTTTTAAAGCAGTAATAAAGGGCTCTATATCTTGCATGGTAGCATTTAGGAGAGATTTCACCTTTTGAGACTCAGAGCTTTATAACTTTATCTTTTTTACATAAAAAAGGGGCACACTATGCGCATGATTTGACAGTATGAGCCAGCTGCCAAGACACCACATCCATGAACAACTATAGTCAATAATTCCAAAGGGAGCCTTGTAAATACTTTTCCAAATATACTATGAATACAGTCTCACTTTCCTGTCAAGTTGAAAGAAGAGAAGGTGAGCAGGAAAGGAATTTGGTAGAATTGGAGCTGAGCTGTGCAGAAAAGTATCAGAGACCCTAGGAGGCTTTAAACATTTAAAAACCAGTCTCTCTGAGCTAACAGATCAGTTTAAAAAATGGGTCCATTTTCTTTTTTCCTTTCATTTGCTTTCTTCTCCTCTTCTTTTTCATTCCTTTTTAAACCACATCTTTATTTTTTCTTTTTAAGCTTCAGTGTCCAATAGCTAAAACAGAGCAAAAAACTTTACAAAAAAAGAAACTTGTTCAGTGCTGCATCTTCATTCATCTTTCCAAAGACTGCCCCCTGAGTCTACATTCCTTATTTGATACCAAGACAGAATTGGTAATTTGGATGAAGAAAAAAAACCCCTAGTTTTTAGTAGCACTGTCTAAAAGAACCTGTTTCTCTTCTACTCACCACCATCTCTTCTATTCAATTCCATTTTATAATCCTGTGCATTGATAAAGTGATTTGGGTCAGGTATTTTATGCCAGCATCCCTTACCTCTGCTTCTGGAATATGGAAAAAAATTAGTCTAAGCAATGCAATATGCTTCTCCAGGTATCTTCTGCCACCTTTTCTCATGACAACTTTCTGCAAAATGTCCATTTTGAGAAGAGGACTCTATTTAGTAGGTCTTTCGATATCACTTATAAAACAGATTTTTCATTGCATCTAAAACACATTGCCAGATTCATTTAATCACACATTTCCTAGTCTTGGACAAACTTTACCTAAGTTATATATCAGCAGTAACAAAATAATGACAAGAATAATTGTGCTCATTCACATTTCAGCTTCTCTTTAAATTCAACAATACCACACTAAGATACTATTGCATGGAGGATAAAACCAAAACATAATCAGATATGGGACTGACTGCTGTTTTATAAACTGTTGCTATCCTCATGCATTCTGTGTGTCTGAAAGAGGAATGGATACCTGATAATGATTCCTGCAAATGAAAATAGTTAAAGTTCAAAATACACATATTGTACCACCACAGGAAGAAATAGTTATTGCTGTTTATTACCTTTCATCTTTCCATCAAAAAATTAAAATCTATAGATGCCATAAAGTGTGATACACTAAGATTCACTTGAGCCAATTGCTAAGGTGGCACTGGAATCTAAATCTGTCATTGTTCATTGGAAAATACAGGGAAATATCTTAGAAATTGTTTTATTTCTAAAACTAGTTTGCCAAACCCTAACTGCCTGATCGGATGCTGATTGTTGTCTTTGTTTTCAGCTGCTAAATGACATTAAGAGATGCTAATGATGCTAAATGATGCATTGAGTGTTTTCATAATATTATGTTTCAAATTGCTGCCACTGTTATAGGAATTCATTTGGTGGTAAATGATAGAGGGGCTGGCTCAGGATATAACCATTCCAGTCTACCTGGAAGTAAAGGTTTATTGTTCCTCATCCCTCCTACCCTCTCAACAGCACTGAGTTGTAAGTACTGGTGTTGAAACACTGAGTTGTAAGTACTGATTTGTCATTGTAACTCTCCAACGCATTCAGATTTTAACAGATTAGATTTTCCTGGAAGCAATTTAAAGAAAAGACTACAAATACCCCCACCCCACGCTCTTCAATGTTATTATTTAATCTAGGAATATTTTTTTTTCTCAAAAAGGATCTATTAGCCTTAATAATTCTTTTATGCTGGAGAAAATGTCTGGTTTGTCCTCTTGAAAATAAAATCAACAAGGAAAGGATGGTGGGTAGATGTCATTTTTGCCATTCACCATTTCATGAACTAGGGGGTCTGAAAATTATGGACTCTTTCTTCCCTCAGAAATAAGAGTTTCATTGTCAGAGTCATGAAACATTTTTTTTTTTGCACTCAGAAAAGTGAGGAAATTACTGCTGCAGAGAAAAGCCACAGTTTAAATCCAAATATTGGCAGGTGAAAATGTGGGGGCTTTTTCTTTCCTGTTTGTTAGTTTTGGCCAAGAAATTAAATTACTATTTGAGAAGGATCACAGCAGTGTATTCCACCTTTCACACTTAGAAAAGCCACGAACATCGTGACTAAAGAGAGTTACTTTTCTCTTCTTAAAACACCTGACTTCACTCTGACAAAGATCATAACAGATTAGTGACTGGAAGAAGACTGATAAAAAAATCCCTGGTATATATGTTGTTCTATGTTTTTGTTTAGTAGCATTCAACTCTACATCTTCCTTTTGATGTACAGAGATGGCAGATGGTTTCTCAGACGAGGTTTTTTTTTTTCCTGACTAAATATCTTAAATAAATAGTAAGTAAAAAACTTTATGCAAAGTCATGCAAGGCATTCAGGTACTTGAAAGTACAAAACTTGAAAGTACAAAGTACAATAACGCTTTAAAAACTTTTTAGAGAGCTCACTTTCATCTATACAAGACGAAAACAAAATCAATTCTGCTTAGAAATAACATAAGTGATCTAGTAATTGAAGTAATCTTTACCATACAGCTTGTGCAGTCACAGGAGAAAATGCAAGATATTTTTTATTTTCTAGAAAATGGCTCAAAGGCAAAGTGAGCATAGCCCTTTGAGACCTGCAATAACCTACAACGAGGGCAATAGCCATCATACAGAAAATATAACAGATGGCAGCATGGTTGCCTTACTTGCAGATACAGGTTACTGAACAGATGCCTTTAGGGCTTAATATTAGATTTTTTTCTCCCTTCTTCTAGACCATGGAATAGCTTTGTGCATATGTCGTTTATAAAACAAATGTAAAGCACCACAGGGAAATGAATAAGGTTTCAAATGGTAAAATGTCAACAGAAATACAAATTTACAGAGGATAATGCGATTATTAATGTTGCAAGTATAGGTTGAAACACAACCTTACCCTTTGCAGTACAGTGTATCTATCACACATTATTTTGAGCTATGTTACCATAGTTCAAAAAGCAGACATGTAAAATCTGTTATAAACCCTCCATTTGCTTTGCCAGAAAGGTCAGCCACCCAACAAGCTAAAAGTCACCTTTCTTGTTTACCAGCTTTAAACACTCAAAAGCAACAAGACTGGAATAGGGAGAAAAATTGTCAAACGCAGCTAGCATGAAGATTTCTACAGATACCTGAAAAGCTAAATCATACAGAGAAATAGATCATCCATTGGTAAAACAGATAACAGCAAGAAAGATTACTTCCAACTCCTCAGACACCACAGAATTCACAAGTTAACCAAGTCATTACGCAGATCAGCCCCCTAACATGGATTCCCTCTTGATCGATTGCTGTGATACATCACAAGACCCCTAGGGACATACTAGATTTCTCAGGTCCTGAGTCTTTTCTCTAGGTGACAAGACAAACTCCTTTTGTCTTCAATAAGACCTGCATTTCCTCTTATGTACACATACAAAAATACACTTGAGCACAGATGCACATTTTTTCCTAAAACTGCAACAGTGTCCAGAATATGAAAGAACCTCCTATCGATTACTCCAGTCTCCCTTTCATGATGGGATGTTACAATACCAAAAATGGTGCATTCTTTAGGGCATTTTAGGAAATGTTTCTTAGCTGGAACTGTATTTTTCTACTAAAACTACATTCCTTAACCAAGCAAGAGCAATGTTTTACAAAGAAACTAGCTTCCTTGTTTTAAAACAAAAGCACATTGTTTGCAATAACGAAGCATTCAGGTGGAAAGCGTAGTGAGAAGTGGACATCACTGTCACTTCCACCATTTTCCCTGTAGGAAACTGTATTTTTATTGGTCTAACTAGTAAAAGTGGAGGAAAGACAAGGGGACAGTGAAATATCTGAAAGCAGATATTGTGTGTCAGAGTACTTGCTGTAATTTACACTGCTTTTCCAGAAACGTGGTGTTAGAAACACCACAGGGAGGTTATTCCTAAGTTTCACAGAAATTTTGGCATGACACATTTTCCTAGGGAAAGCAGGATAACCTTCAGCTGGGGATGAATAGAGATGGTTTGCTTTCATTTTACTATGAACATGTTACAACCCCATATAATCTATTTTCTCTGTCTCAACTCTCCTTCAGCATTGTGGCTACTTTCCAACACGTTATGAAGTGTCTGGACAGTGTGACATTGAAGGTCAGTGGAAATCTGTAAGAAAGGCAAATTTCAAAGGCTCTCTGAAAAAACTTTAAGTGTTCCTGAGGAAAAAAAAATAACCTAGGGTTAGGGAAGTAGTGTTAGGAATAGACCTCAATAATTTAGTATACAAATCAGGGAAAACAGAACTGTCTATTTCTGTAGCCCTCTAGACAGTTTTTCACCATGCTTGAGTCACCAAAACATTAACTGCCAATCAGAAGCAAGTTTCTTTCCCTGGAAGCCAATTATGTCATCTTTATAAGACTTATTAAAACAAAATATTATGGAAATGTGCTATAAGAGAAAATCCATCCAACCTACCCTACAGTAAGTGTGTTAAGTAGCTAGAGTATGTTTCCTTCTTCCTTTTTATCTTTCACCATCTCAAAGTATTCCATTTCCATAGTAAACAGGCAGGCATTAACAGACTGACTTGGTAATAAAACGCTTTCACTTAAAAGTCTTTCGGCCTATAGCTTAACATGCAGAAAGGCTATATCATGAACTGGTTCTTCTAGATAGGAAAGAAGGATGGTCCATGGGGATCAATATAAGGTACTGTTTCTTCCTCATCTTCATTTACGATTACAATAAGGTAATAAAAAACACAGAATGATATATAAAGATTAAGGCAAAATGGAAGGGTACACAAAACAAAAAAAATCTGAAAAAAACAAGAGAACTGAGCGACAGAGAATCATACAAAACACAGTAAACTACATTTTGAAAGATACTGGTTATTTATTTTATTACTGGCTATTTATTTTATTCAAAGAAATCAGGAAATCTTATTCCATTATAGTGACATAGATAGTAAATGCAAATGTTGAAAAATAACTGACAATTGAAAGAATTTTAGTCTGAAGATCCAACAGTCCCACTCACATTGGCCAAAAGAAACAAACGTGTCTCAGCTTTAAGCGTAGCAGGAATACTGGGCTCCATTTCCAGGCATGTAAAAACAAGATAAGTGGAAGTAAGTAAGTGAAAGATAATTGTAACCTGCATGACGTTGTGGTTTAACTCCAGCCAGCAACTGTCATGCAGCCACTCTTTCACAGCACCACCTCCCAGTGGAATGGGAGGAAAATCAGAAAGAAGGTAAAAGCCATGGTTTAAGATAAGAGAAGTTTAATAATTGAAATAAAATATTATAATAATAATTAATAATAATAATAGTCCTGAAAAGGGAGACAACAAAAAGAGTAAACCACCACCCCTCCTTAAAAAAACAGGTGATGCACAATACAATTGCTCACCACCTACTGACTGATACCCAGCCCAACCTGAGCAATGATAAGCCTCTCCTGGCCAACTACCCCCAGTTTCTGTACTGGACATGATGTGCTGTGGTATGGAATACCCATTTGGCTAGTTTGGATCAGGTGTCCTGTCTCTGCTTCCTCCTGGCTTCTTGTGGCCTTCCTCGCTGGTAGAGCTTGAGAGACTGAAAAGTCCTTGATTAGGGTAAGTGCTACTGAGCAACAACTAAAACATCAGTGTGTTATCAATCAGCATTGTTCTCAGATTAAAGCCAAAGCACAGCACTGCATCAGCTAGCAAGAAGAAAATTAATTCTATTCCAGATGAAACCAGGACACATGATTATTAAGAAAGAGCAAAAAGGACAAAAGTGGAAAAAAGCTGGTGCTCAAATTGTCAAGTTTGGACTTGGCAATGCTTTCAAAGGTGTATAATATGGTATTATAAATATTTGACAGGTATAAATCCCAAGGGGGTGTAGCAGATGTAGTGGTATGAACAAACCCCTCTGAGCTGAATTTATTGAGCAGCTACATTTATTTTGGTTGAGCAGATCCTTAACCGGATTATTCATATTTCAGACACAGAAAACAGCTTCTTCATGCCTCCTTTTCAGTCAGAAATATTTTTCATTTGAGTACTAAATATTCCAAGAGGTGTGAATGTTTCTGAGAGTCCCCTTTCTTTTTATGCCTGTATACAAAAGGTTAAAAATGTGCAAACTACCAGAGGAAACTCCTTGATTTGACATTCAGACACTATCCTGCCTTGAGACAGCAATATAAATAAAACTCTGGGTCTGCTCTCAAATGAGTAAGTTCCATGGCTGGTGATATAACCCATCACCAATTACATGCCTCATCTAGTTGAAGAAAGGTAGGCTGACTTTGCTAGAGATGTGCAGCAGCTGACTTCAGCCTGCAGGGAAAACTGATTCCACATTTAAAGTATGACAAGAGGCACATTATAAACTGCAACACAAATTTAAGATGTTTGCAAATGATTTTCCTCCTTCTCTCCCCACCACTTCTTACCTAAAGCATGTACTACATTGCAGATTGCAAATCATTGGTGTGAGGGAACATCTGGTTAAAAATGATTGCTCTTTTTCCATTTATGTTTACATTCACTCACTTGTGTGTTACCAGACTGTTTTAATGCTCTGCTTCTAAAGAAAATAGTCTAGTTGTCTTCTGAATCCATTTCAGCTTTTCAGTGTTAATTGCCTTTTCCCCATATGTTCATTATTCTGTGCTTCACAGGTTTTGGTTTACTTTGTTTCTCTGGATTTAGGTTGTGTTGACTTAATTTCTTCATTCATTACTGGCACACAGAAGGTAACATTCTCCGAAGCCAGACCTTTCCATAATCAATGTATTGTGTGTATTATTTTGAAAGCCATAAGGTGAATAATAAATCTTTTAGAAAAAAAAAAACATATTAGACAGAAAATGGCAATAACCACGATTTTAAGTCCACAGATTTCCTTTTCCTTCCTTCCTCTTTGCCTCCCTTCTTTCATATGAATTCTTTCAGACCTAAGAGCTAGTAAAAAATATGCCTCTCATTTTCTGTACCTACTCTGCCTTCTTTTATTCAGATGCAGTAAAAAAATGCTTGCTGGTATTTTATTAAACAATAACCCATTCAATCAAGGCATAAACTAGATTAATTTGTGCATCCAGAATTAATTTGAAACTATGTTCCTTTTGTAAATCAAATAGCAAGAGATAAAGTGTTCTCAATAGCACTGGCTTAAGTAAAAGTGACAACATGATCTCCATGAGAACATAGCAATGACTTTTACCTAACAAAAGTACAATCCCATCATAGCCTCTCAAAGCTGTCAGGGTAGAGCACCTTGCCTAAACAGCTTAATATCCCTGAGATGTATAGAAATGTATCTGACAGTTTCTGTGGTATCTGGTGTTCCTTCTACATGATGCTGTGATGGGCACTGAGTGGAGGTCTGAGCACCCTGCCTATGGGTTAATACAGGGTATTCATTGCAGGCTCCTTCTCCTTCCTTCTTCTACTTTTCTTCCTTTTAATTAGGAACAACAAAATCCCCCAGAAAACCCCACCCAAGAGCTAACAGTTCACCTATAACTTCAAATGCAGCAATCCTGGGGCAGAGCAGCTGACCAGGTAGGCACAGCTGTGAGCAGAGCACGAATTTCACAATATCATTGATTATGATCAAGGTCAGGTTTTTATGTCATAATATATTGGCGTATGATAGCAATTTGGAAAGAGTGCTGCATCTAACTTTGGATTTATGACATCCTTGTAATGTATCCTCAACATCCATATGCTAGTTTCTATCTGTAATATGTACTGGATACATCATGGCACAAAAAACTCTCATAGGCATTTTACAGGTTTATTCCAGTGGTAGCCGTACAAATTTTGCCTAATTCATCAAGCTTATGATTAACAGGTCTCATCACTACACATATATTTTGTAGGCTATCACTAAATTGGAATTCAAGTACAAATTTTGCCTAATTCATCAAGCTTATGATTAACAGGTCTCATCACTACACATGTATTTTGTAGGCTATCACTAAATTGGAATTCAAGGACTGTATAAAAGTATCGTGGATATATTCTGTAAGAAAAATATTAAATATTATAATCTATACATGTTCATATTTCCTCTTTATTATGATCTAAATCCTTTGTTCCATCTATTGTGTGGGGGGTTTTCATTGTTTAGTTTAGTTTTGTTTGTTTCCTAACAAAAGGCAACTGTTATGTTTAAAAAAAACAAACAAAAAAACCCCAACAAAAACCCTGAACAAAACTCAGGTTAATAGATTTTTAAGTAAAGGGGGCTCTATAAACCTTTAGTCTGACCTGAAGAAACAGCAGCTGGAGCTTCCTTGGACTTCTAACCCTGAGACCAAACCCTGTAGCTGCACTGAGCTGCTCAAGCAGGTAGCAGCCTGTCTCAACTTCAGCAGCTGTGTGGCGGGACTCTTTTGTGGCCCACTGCAACCTGTTTCAGCAGCTACCTCTTCTCAGTGTTAACATTCTATAACATTAAGCAAGACAGAATTCATCTTGCTTGAGCTCCTGGTCATCAAACCTTAGAGTTTTAACTAATTATTTACAGAACTTAATGCCGGTGTTTTCCAGGGGCAAACTTGTGAAGCGTCATCCTCCTTAACCTATGAGTCACTGCAAGTGCTTGCGGCAGATGTTTAGGGGGACTCCAGATTTATTCATTCTACAGATCACTGTGTGTGTAGGCTGACAGTACAGCAAGGCCCACAATGTCCTGAAGTTCATGGTTGGATACCTTAGACACGTTGCCTTAGTTGTCTTAATATTCCACTATTTATACAACCATATTTATATTTATGTGGTGTTTGACCAAAATGTTACTCTGTGGCTGTGGTCTACTAACTATTCTTCACAGGCCCTTTTCAGAAACACTTCTGCCCAAGAGAAAACAACATCACAGACTTTGTTGTTTGTTCCCCAAATATGTGGCTGAACCTTTGACTATAATACCTATTGGAAGGTTGGGTCCAGCTAACCAGGGGACTGTGGCATTGAGTCTTTTAAAAATGTATTCCTTGTCTTTCAGGGTTCAAGGAAAACAAAATATTTAGTATCTTTTATACAGATGAATAAATGAGCCACAGGGAAATGAATGACCAGATCCATACAAAAGACACTGTGGGACTGGAGCTGAATGTGTGTCCAACCACAGTCCTGAAAACCACATTTACTACATTTACTTCTCCTTTATAACATTTTGTTATACCCTGGTGCATTGAGTCCTTTCGCAATGCTCCTCGAATGACAGATTGAGTAAATCGGTATCTATCTCATGGTTTAGCCTGTGGATGAATCCAGAAAACAGGAGTGCTTTAGTCCTTTCTCTTGAGACTTTAAGTATAAAACACCTAAACATCCCCGGAAGCTCTCGTATTTCACCTCAAAATTCTTTTCCATGGATCAGAGCTGTGGAAATGTGAGTACTATCACACTAAAAATTACTCTAATTGATAGGTCTTATGACAGAGCAAGGAAGTGAGAAGGCAGTGAGAAGTCAAGGGCAGGGAGGACATCACCTTACCTTTCCACAGAATAATCCATGTAGTTTGTGGAAGATTTGTCCAATCTTCCAGTTATAGGCTATGAGCTTTCAGTCTATTTTATTGGTTTGCTTTGAAGAATCCCTCCTACTAGGGACAGTTTTCTCAATACTTTTTTTTCTCTTTTTCTAATTTCAGTTCTGTCAATGCTGTGTAAAACACCGTCCTCACCGCGTCTTTATCTGTTTCCACATGAATCATGGTGGATTTTTTTATGCCTGCTACATTTAAAAAAAGAAGGGTATGATGAGAAGGTGATTTGCCTGAAGGTTAGTTCGAGTGTGTTACAGCAGCTTCAAAGAGAAAATACTTTGCTGACTTTACACCCTGTAAAACCTCAGGGACAACCTTCACTGATTTTCCTGAAGCTGCATCCATGCTCCTGAGAGGGGGAAAAAAGAAATACCAAAGCAGTAATACATTCTGTGGCTTTATACATTCCATGATAGAAACACGCTTCAAGGCAGGTGTACTAACGTGACAGAGAAGAGTTTTGCTCATTAAGTTCAGTGGCTTAAGTTAGGATAAGATTTGGCCATAGAGCATCACCTTCTAAATCTTTAGATGAAAGCAGGAAAAGCTACTTATGATATACCAGTACACAGAAACAGATGTCAGCTGCTGACCACAAAACAAGCCTTCTGTATGCCAAAAAAGGTGAGTGCTTTCCACAAATTCCTAATATCTCTCACTTTTGAGCACATCTCTGACTTTCAAAGTGTCCGCCTGCTGGCATGAGCCCAAATTGGCTCTTTTTTTAACTTCTGGGTTACATGTAAACTTTAACCTGTTTCAATCCATTCTGCACGCAGATACATCATTTTCTGCAGTGAAGGATTTTTCAAACTGATCTTATTTAAGAAGTGTTGAACTTCAGGAGAAGATAAATATAACTTCAGGAGAAGATAAATATATCTTCAGTATCAATAACTTCAAGAAACCTGCAGTTTCTTCAATAACTTCAAGAAATTCTGCAGTTGCTACTGTCAATTCTTTATAGCTTGTGTGCTTGTGCTACCAAATATATATTAAGAGAAAAAAAAAAAAGGAGAAGTATGTTCCTTCTTCAGACACAAGCCCTTCTTTTATGTTGTTCCTTCAGCTGAGATCTCATTTTGGGCAGATAGATGGGGGAATGAATAGCACAATCCAGTAACCATTACAAATAATTAATCTATATTTAGGGGGGAAAAATATTGACTTCCTGTGCACACAAACACTTCAGAAGCTACTTTGAGGCACTTTGTCAGACAGTATATTAATGGAAACAAAGAAGAGTTGAAGTGGACCTACATGAGCACTTTAGTTCAGACCTGGAGTGCTCCTTGAGTATGTGCTGATTGTCCTTAGTTACTGACCTGTGCCCAAAGGCAAGGACTGTCCTGAGGCACACAAGCAGAACTTCTTTTTTTCTGAATGTATATAACCATATGCATTTTAATGTTAGGAAATCTGCAGCTGTCATAGACTGTGGGGCTTCCCTACCAAATCCAGAAAAAACAGTACAGGTTTTATTTCCTGACTACACTCGAAATTACATCTGCAAAATCAGTGATGCACCACACTCATTGATCTTAAAACCAAAATATTTTAAATACATGCCTGGGGTTTGGTAGAAAAATCTAGGGGGTGTGTGTGTGTGTTTTCTTTGGTTTTATTTCTTCCCATATAAACCCTGAAGCTTTTAAGATATTAGAAAACTATCAAGCTAGAATCAGCAGATGAAACCCTCTGCTATGTACAGACTCAGCACAAGGAGCACTGCTATGACTTGGCACAAGAGTGAGTGTCACTGTTTTCTGGATTTGCTGTTGGACAAGGAGCGAGTTTGCCCCCTCCTTGCTGGCTTGGTGTGTTTACAAAGAGGCTCGTCAAGATCTTTTAGCAAGAGCTTGTGGAGAAGAGCACCCAGTAACTTAATCACCAGCCACACATGGAGTTACAGACTAGGCTTGAGGGGTTCATTAATCTTTTATATTATGTATAGAGTTTTTAATCATATCTATGTTTATTCTGCTTTCCTATAATATATCTACATGAGAAACTAAACAGAAGGGTAATATGATAGTGACAAAACAGACAGACACTATAAATGCTTTTCTGTGCTTCTTAAGGCACTAAAGCTGGCAAAAGATGTTTGGTAGAGATTCTGTTTACATCATTCACCCCTTGGTTGGCATCTGTCACATCTCGCAATGTCAATGACAGCCTGGCAGTTACTTAGGTATGTTTCATTTCTCTACAACACAGTTATAAAGAATTTGCAATACAGTAACCGGTAATGGCAGGGACCACAGTAACACTAGGCTTTAGTTTGACACAGCCATGTATTCCTCTGTTTTCCTCTATGCCTCCCAGGTAGGTCCTGCACACATGTAGGCACTAGGGAGAAGAGTAATTTAAGCCAAGGCAAAGCCCTTGAGGATCAGGGCCATCAACAGTAAGTAATTCTTAGCAGTAACAAATCAATGACTTACAATATGGATCCAGGGGAAACAGCTTCTGAATACTAGGACAGAACTCTCTTGGCAAAATTCATTTTCATCCCCGTCAGCCCCATTCAGATAGATGCCATCTCTCCTGTTACTAAAAGGACCCATGCATTTTTCCGACCACCAGCTCTGACAATTCTGCTGAGAACTATCTTTCCCAGTATATCATTATAAGTTTGCCTTTAAAATGAGTTATAAGTATCTAAGCCTGAAATATGCCAGAATGGCAGTTAAGCAAGTTCAGAGGAAGAGAAAAAGGTGCTAAGCCTGCCAAGCTGAGACAGCAGAGTGTTATGAATGCAGACACCTAGCAAATCAGTCACAGGAGAAAGTTAAGCAAAAAGCAGCACTCTTCTTGAACTCCACAGTAAATCTGAGTGTGGAGTATTGACTGTCCACTAGAAAAAGAGTTTAGAAACTTTTTACTGAGGCCATCAAATAAATTATCACGTGCTAAGCCCCAAAACGCCAAGGTCAGGTAATTCTTCTGAAAAAAATTCCCAGTAAAATCGTCCCCACACATTTATAAATTTGCCAGAGTAGCACAGAATTTAAAGCTGCACAATGACTCCACTTTGAAAACTGAGAAGCAAGGGATTCAGGTTCATGGGAATACTCAGTACCAAAGTTTAACCCTGAATATCTGAATCCAAAATACATACAACATCCAGGATTTTTCTTTCTTCAGAACACGTATATCTGAGTACACAATCTCTTTCAAATAATACAGTATCTCTGATTGGAATAGAGGAGGTCAGAGTAGCTAATGATAGGGTTTTTTTATTGTGGGTTTATTACCTGTAGAAGATGAGCTGAAGGATTCGCATTAAACTAGTGAAATAGATGACCACAGAAGAGTTGTTTCAAGCAATCTCTTTGCTGATGGCCTCAGTAAACTTTTCTATATCGTTGTAACTATAAAGAATATAAAATCCTTTTACCCTGATGGTGTTTTTTCCAGATAAACATGTTTGTACATGACAACATATTTTGGGAAAGCAAGCCTCAGCCTATAGATTGATTCCTCAGTCTCCCTGGGCTTCAAAATTCATTCACTACAAAACAGTTGGAAGAAAGGCCAGTCAACATGATAAGGGGAAAACATCCAGCTTTCCAGCAAGTATGTCTGGTATTCAGAGATAATCCATTTCACATCTCCCATAGTCATTAGAGAAGGTCAGCTAAGCAGAGTTCAGATACACATCCAAATTTGATCTACTGAGGTTTACTTCTTAGTTTGTTTTAAAAAGAGAAAACCAAATTAGTCAGGACCACTGCAGTATCCATACCCGCGTTAGGTTGCAGGGAGAAGACTACAAATCTACATGTTTTAGAACTAGAGTGACTAAGGAGATTCTTACTTTTCTGGTGGTTTTCATCTAGAGCTAGAAATGCACAAGTAGGAAAGCATGTCCAGCTCATTATTGTAACAGCAAGATGCTGGCAGTTCTTTATGATTAAGCTCTCATTTCAGACACTCAGATAGTAAAATCGTAAGTGGGAAATACATTCTTTTCCCACCTTTCTATAGAACTAAATGTGATAAGATGATAGCGCATTAGACCCTTACAGAATTTTGAATTCAAAGTGCTTTAAATGAGAGATGAATTAGACCATCTGGCTTAGGGAATTGAAATGACTTCCCACTATCATTTGGTATTTAACAGTAATTAGAGCAATCTATCTGAAACTTTTCACTAGACCAACAAAAATGCCATTGCCCCCTTTGTCCTGCACATCTGTCCGTGCACGTTACTGCACAGCCCCAAAAGTACAGGTCTGCCATTCCCTTGCTGTCCACAGTACATTTTCACAAGAAGTTGGAAGTCTGCAAATAAAAATATTTTCTAGACCTGCTATTGGCTCCAAAGAAAAGTGGGATCAAGCTTCCCATGCAATGCAACTCCATCAGCCTGCAGCAGAGCGGCGTGGGGGATAAAAAGACCACTGAATCCTGTTAAATGGGGACAGCTGAAAACTAGAACTAAAGTGTTGATCTATAGCTGAAGGGACTCATGCTGCTGTTGGACTCCAGAAGTAGCATTGCTTCTCTGTATATATATTTTAGACACTGCATAGACTCATTTGCCAGTGACTTCATTACAGGGCATTTCCTAATTAACAGTGAAAACAATTATTATTTTTTAAGCTCTTTTTAGACCACTTTCTAGATTTTTTACAGCAATCCAGGTGTAAAAATGTGAGAACTTGATAATTATTATGTGTTTAGGGTATTAGTTAGACTTGTTTTTCTTACATTTGACAGCCAAATCAGCTTCTCAAGGCTGTGAAGTCTTCAGTGATAAAATGCTCCTCTGTGTGTTGTCATTAATTTGTCAAATTTTTGACTGCAAAGCACATGAAGGTTCCTCAGACTCAAAAGGGGTTTTTGTTCCAGGATGGTAGAAGAATTAAGAAATGTGCTCTCCTACCAGTCTAATGGTAACTCATCAAACTACCACGGTGGAGGCTGATGGTCAAGAATGGCACTAGAAAATCCCACAGCGAAGGAATCCAGTTTTTAGAGCAAATATGACCTGCAGCACGTACCTCACAGGGAACTTTTATTGGGTACATCCTGCAATACTTAGGTAATAAGGCAAAACTAACATTTACCCAGGACAGATTCTTCAGTTCTTTCTCAGATAAAATACCATTTACCAGACAAGAAGGAGTTACTTGCAAATTGTGTAAAGGCCTCTGCATTTTGCTTCCAAATCACAAAAATTTGCAGAGAATGGGCAAAAAAATCTAGCATCCCGTAAATCATCCCTTTCATTGGAAGTAATACAGAAAGAGTTTCTTCTTTTATCCTTACGTTGCCACATCACATTATAACTACAGACTTAATCAGAGATCTCGCAGCATGCTGCCAGTCTATCCCAGTCCCTGCTGTCAGTAACAAACATGTCTATTTCTGTAGGAAGTGTGGAGCTACTCAAATCCTGATTCTCTTCACTGGTTAGCCACAATAACCTTTCTCTCCTGACAGCTAACATACAATGAATATTAAAGGTACATAATAAAGACAGACAGAAGAATAGAAAAGTCATTCAAAGGTTTATCTAGCGCTTTCCTTCATACTGGCTAAGAACATGCTATTGAGAGTCCCAGTTTCAGAGAACTGGGGAGAGGATTGCTCTCTCATGTCACTGGGCTTCCTAGTGACACTTGCTTCAATATCACCAGATGAAATCCAAATTTCTTTTGTAAGTAGCCCAAGAAGCCTACAGCTATCTGTTCCTGACTGCTGAAATAAAATGAAGCTTTTAATCCCAGATGTATTTTAATGTCAGATCAGTAGTGATATAAATCAAGTAGCAAGGGAAAGAAGCTGATTACTAAAACCATTAGCAGGCAGGATGCATAGACACAAAGCACAGTGACATGGAAAACTTACAGAATCACAGAATCAGCTAGGTTAGAAAATACCTTTAAGATTTTATCATACTCTTATCATATTCCTACTTACCACCTTTACTCCACGACTGAGTATACCAACCTGTTTATTTTCTTAATATGAACCAATCTTTCAATATCCTCGTCGTGTTTTCCTGTAACTTCTATGTGCTTTGGAAACAGGAAGACACAGAGATTAGCACAGAGAAGGAGCAGCATGTGTTTATACAGTGATATAACTGATGTTCTTTGGGTTTTGTTCTCTGTTTCTTTCCATTCTCCCCAAAATAATTTCTGCTGTAGTTGGCTTTCTTTGACTGTCATTGAGCATTCAAGTGATGTTTTTAGAGAACATTGTGTTTAAAACTATTCTAAATAATTTTCCATTTCTGAATCAGTAATATTTAATTTAGACCTTGCCATGTATGTAAAGTTACTGTGTAAACACTATATTTCAGACATGGGGAAAAAAATTAGCTCAAACCTTCCAAATATGTATTGTTGAGCAGAAAATTGCAAAGCTACAGTCAGTCTATGAGATAGACTGTGAAACCCTGGAAAAGATTTCAACTCTGACAAACAAGGCAGGATGGAACGTAACAGTGAATCACAAATCTCTGCTTAACTGTAGCTGATATTCTTACTAAATGTTTAACTTTCACTTGGAATTATTTAAAGTTGCCTTCAAACTCCATAATTCTGCTCACTTCTTAGCAAAATCACTATGAAAAAATTCAGGGTGCTCTGGAAATTTCACTGCAGCATTTCAATAATGTAACCCTTTGATGACACCAAGCTGAGTGATGCAGTTGACAATCCTGAGGGACAGGATGTCATTCAGAGGGACTTGGACAAGCTCAAAAGACCGGCCAATTTGGACCTCATGAAGTTCAACAAGGCCAAGTGCAGGGGTCTGCACCTGGGTTGGGGCAACCCATATCTATACATGTGGGGAATGATGGGATTGAGAGCAGCCCTGTGGAGATGGACCTGCGGTTACCGGTGGATGAAAGACATGAGCTGCAGTGTGCGTTTGCAGCCCAGGTGGCCAACTGTATCCTGGGCTGCATCAAAAGGAGTGTGACCAGCAGGGAGGTGCTTCTCCCCCTCTACTCTGCTTTGGTAAGACTCCTCCTGGAGCACTGCGTTCAGCCCTGGAGCCCTTAGCACAGGAAAGACATGGATCTGTTGGAGAGGGTCCAGAGAAGTGCCACAAAAATGATCAGAGGGCTAGAACACCTCTCCTATGAGGAAAGGCTGAAAGAGTTGGTGTTGTTCAGCCTGGAGAAGGCTCCAGGGAGACCTTATTGTAGCCTTCCATTACTTAAAAGGAGCTTATAAGATAGGGACAGACTTTTTAGCAGGGCATGTTGCACTAGGACAAGGGGTAATGGTTTTAAACTAAAAGAGGGGAGATTCAGACTAGATATAAAGAACAAATGGTTTACAGTGAGGGTTGTGAAACACCGTACAGTTTGCTCAGAGAGGTGGTAGATGCCCATCCCTGAAAATGTTCAAGGTCAGGTTGGATGGGGCCCTGAGCAACCTGGTCTATTGGAAGATGTACTGGCTCATTGCAGTGGAGGCAGTTTGGACCAGATGACCTTTAAAGGTTCCTTCCAACCCAAACCATTCTATGTTTCTATGATTATTTCAAAAATCAACATTTTTGGTTCCTAGATTCAACTAAAGGATATTATTGGAAGCCGTGGTTTTCAATGAGCCATGTATGATATGCTCTAACGTCATCATTCTTACTGTGAAAAATAAACCCAAGTGATAACTAGATTTAAGACAGTGATTAAAATGCATAACTCTCAACATGTGATTTTTTTAAGCTATTTTATCACAAAACGGTGCTATGCCAAAGGAAAACTGTAACTTGACTTTTTTTGTGTACATCTGCTACAATATCATTTCTTCCATTCTGAGGAGAATGACTAGAATCTCTTTCCATGTGAAAAATGTAGCTTTGGCAATTTACAGATGTTTGCTGCATGAGCAGGTATAATCCCAGGAGTATGAGGATAAAGTCTTATATACAGATTGATACAGGTAAAGATCACAAGACTAACAGAGCCTTTATTAAAAGCAGGGAGAGCAAGAGCAGTGTCAGGCTTTCTCACCCTCACTAGGTTAGAATGAGAGTTTTCAGAACTCTGCCTTGGTAGTTTACTATTTTTTAGACTTCTGCCTTGGTTTTTCTCCCCTTTGCTATAATATCTTTATTTTTCTAATAGCTCAACCAAGAACACTTTAAATGTGAAGAAGAAAAAATATAAACAAATGTCACAGCACAACATTTATTTCGAGACAGCTAAAATGGTATGGAAAATCAGCTAGCTATTCTGTGCTATCCAACACGGAGAAAGTTGACATACCTGCCAGAGCAAATGACTTATGAAGACAAAGTACAGAGCTCAGAGAGGCCACTGTTGTGGGACTATCCAGTTTGCATGACCTCACTATGCAAAAGAGAAAAATCTTTACCTTTCTTTCATCATGCTTGGCCAAGCAGCAGCAGCGCTACCATAAGACCCTTAGGCTTAAGCAATTTCCCTTCAGTAAATCTTCGTGGCAGAGCTGATCCCTCTGTGGTCAAGTCTCAACATTATGCATCAGCTGCACAGGAGCATGGAGAAAGGTAACACAGAGATGAGATGTGCCAGGCAGTAAAGGTGTTTGAAACCCTGTGCTGCTCACTCACAACAGTGGCATTCTCTCTGTTGTGTTAAAGGAGATGAGGTTCTGCATGGCAAGGTTCCTGTCTGCACACAAAAAAGCTATCTCTATACAGCTGCAAATAATAGGAATTTTATGCAATTTTATCCATGCTGTTGAAGATTAATAGGCCTTTTTTTTTCCTCATTGTTATGTTGTGGTTTTCAAGGAACAGTGGAGTGTGAGAAAATTTAAGATAAATTGACTTTCAATTAACAGTAAAAGACACGTATTAAAGATTTGCAAGGGGAAAAAAGAGCTTCTTTCACTCACTTCCTCATAATTGAAATCTAAATATGGTCAGAGAACAGTTAACCAGGCAGCTAGTGCTTATGGTGTAAGTCAGATCTACGAATCATAGGTGTGAGCTGAAAAGCAGGGGATTTACTCATTACCTGTTCCGCCTTAAAGCATACCTTGTGCCAGCACTGACATTCCTTTTATCTTTATAAAACTGATACAGGAAATTTACTTGGATGGTAATGCTTTTTCTGCCAGTACTGCTGATTCAAATGAAAGTTATCATGCACATAGTTAAACTAGTACTACTAAACTAGTACTACTAGTACTACTTTGGACTACTAAACTAGTCAAGCTATCTTAATGGACAAGATATAAAGCTTTCAATGGCATTATTCCACTGTTACATCAGAACCTAAGTAAATTACCATTTATATAAACAAAAATAATATACAATTCCCTGCACTGAGTCAGGCAAGAATTTGTAATGGGTAGACTAGGTTATATCTGGGTAAACACCTGCTATAAACTACTTCTTCTGAGGAACTCTTCTAATGTGCCAGCAACATGTCCTCAGCTTCCAGGCCAGTCAATGGTGCAATTCCTACAGATACCGTATGCCACAATCCCACTATGGGAGCTGAACTCCCCTCAGCACTCACATGTAATTTCCAATGTGAATTATAGGGTATAAAGCTAGTATAGCTAATAAAAACAAGTATGTGAGGAAATTGTGAGGGAAAAGAGCAGCATGAGCAATGAACTTAGAATCCTCACACTTTTTTATTGACAGGAGCAGACCGCTACTGAAATACATGGAAGCTGCCCCAACACTGTCTTACTCGAATTCTTCTCCTGCCTTCATTTCCTTTGAGCTTGCCTGACTTAGAGCATTATTACTTCTTTTTTGTACTAACAAAATTGTCTTCACATTAGCAAAGATTACACTGAGGTACCTTTTCAAGGCATAAATTAAAACCGTTGGCAGGTTTTCTTTATAGTAATCAGTCTTACTTAGACAATGCATTTTAAGCTGCTCTGCTTTCAAAGGAGCATTCTTCTTACATTCTGGGATGATTTTTAGTGACAGATCCTAGAGCTCTTATTGCTGAAGGAAGCAGCTCTACTCGCATTTGATTTTCTCCTCATGCATGTGAAGAAACAGACTGGCATCATCATCTTGTGCTGTTGAAGTGTCATTTCACATTGTATATCCTCTCATTTGAGTTGCACTAGCACATGAACTTGTGCCAACCATTTGGTCATAAGACACAGCTCAGCGATATTACCTTTGCACTTATCTTTCTGTCACACTGAGCAAGCACAAAAACTTCCCAACGTAAACCAAACTTCTATAGATACAACTGTACTTTTCAGATGGTTGCCACACGTTAGAGCAGTAAGTATTCTTAAGACAGTTTTTAACCATTTCAACCTAAATTTTAAAATGTATGCATCATATGGACCAATGATGGTTGTATAGCAAGTTTTTACTTCGAGGGAATTTGATTTATACTTGTGATATCTTTAAAATAATATTTAGATTTCTTCATTTCTTTGTTTTCTTCATGAACAAATGTTTATAACTAAGAAACAGATCAACAACATCATCCAATAGATTTTGAATTAAAGCATGATTCAGTGCCATAGCACTAATGCAGCACAATGAAATACACAGAAGTGTAGTAAAACTGAACAAGCCCCAAAGTTGTTTTGCAAAATGCTCAAACTCAGTTGATTTTGAATTACAGTATGCTTTTAAATAACTGCATTATTCTTGAGAAATAAGGAAAAAGAATCACACCATTTTGGCTGCAAGATTATACTCTTACTGTAGATCGCTATTGCCGAGTGGTTTTTGTTGTGTTTGTTTGGTTTGAAAGAAGAGAAAACCTCAGTAATCTTCTATAGCTGTCAAACAATTAACAAAGTATTTTGTTATTCACTACTATGTTCTAACACGCCAAACTCAGTAAAACTTGGCGTGGCTCTCCAGTCCCCTCAGACACATGGCAATCAAGCAGAAGCATTATAGAAGAGATCCAACCTCCTCTTTTCACAGGGACTAAGTCCAGTTGACTACTTAATCTCACCAAAATGTGTCAGTATTTGTTCTGGTTTCAGCAGTAGCAGTCATTTTTCTCTTTCTTAGTAGCTGGTGCAGTGCTGTGGTTTTGACTTTCGGCCTGGTAACAGCACTGATAACACCGATG
>JANHGB010016173.1:0-47623 GCA_026283785.1 Coracopsis vasa | reverse complement strand
GGGTACCCGCGCACCTCGCTCTCCCCCAGGCTCTGCAGGGCCTCCTGAAGCCGCTCGGGAGCCTCCTCAGCCGCCAGCGCCAGGATGCGCTGGGCCATGGTGCCGGGACACGGGAACAGCGCCCCGGAGCCGGCCCCGCCGCCACGAAATTCCCGCCCGGAAGAGCCCGCCGGTCACCCGGGCAACAGTCCCGCCCGCAGCGCTCACTTCCCGTCCGCGCCAGCGGCTGCGCCCGGCTGCCCTGGCAGCACGGCAGGCAGCGGGTTCGATTCCCGCTTGGTGCGGGCACATGGAGGGTACTGGGGCACTCAGCTTAAAGTGCCCGTTAGCAAATGTGATTAGTTGACCTGGTCACCGCGTTCAGAGCCTGAAAGCAGGTACTGTCATGTTAATGTAACCCCAAAACTGGGCTGAAACGTCAGTTCTATGATTTTATGATCTGCTCAGCCCTCATTTCAGCATTCAGCAGTGTCACCTCTTCAGACTTCTCTGATGGAGCAGACTTTTCTGTCTGATGGACACAGGACAAGAGCTGGGCTTATTCAGCCTGGAGAAAAGAAAGTTCCTAGGAGACCTTAGAGCAGCTCCCAGTGTCTAAAGAGGAGCTATAGGAGATCTGGAGATCACTATTAACATTCGAGGCCAGGTTGGATGCGACTTGAAGCAATCCACTCTAGTGGAAGGTGCCAAGGCGGTTTGGATGAGGTCAGATTTAAGGTCCCTTCCAACCCAAACCATTCCATGATTCAGGACTACCCACAGAGCAGCAGCACCCAGTGCCTTTGAGAGCCCCCCGCATGGGTTGTGGATAGCTCCAGATAAACCCCTTAATTCCAGGGGGATGAGGGGTGGCCTTGGGCACACGAGGAGGTTTAGCCCATGTTTAAGCAGCGGGACTTATCCAGAGGATCCGGTGCCAGCACAGCGTGGGAGCTTTCGCAAGCCCTGTGCTCACGGGGAGCGGGTTCACCCAGGGCCAAGGGCCATGGGGAGCGGGATAACTGGACCTGGCTGAGAGATCTCCTAAGGGCTATGGCAACAATACTTGGGAATGGGTTGTCCTTGGGGCTGCCAACCATCCCAAGACTCCTTTTCCCAGGAGAAAGCACCGTGATGCCAGGGGCTACACATGACTCTGCAGAAGTATTCCATCTGTGATGAGCATGATGGCCAGGATGCCCCTGTGGTCTCCTCTGCCATCCTCATGCAGGGCTATTGGGGTTATTCAGGATGATATCCCCCCATCACACATCATCTTGCTCTGCAGACAAAGGTACAACAAGCTCTAGGAGGACGCTGAGCCTTACACTAGGGCTGGCATAGGAATGGGACGAGGAGGTTGGGGGTCTCAGTGTGTGATGCCTCTGGCCATGGCAGCATTGCTTGGGGTCTTGGCACAGGCCCGAGTTTTCCCTCCCTGCTCCCCATTGCCCTTCATCAGGAGTCTCGTGCCTTTCTCCTCCTCCCTCGCAGCGGGATCTCAGCTCTGTTTGCAGGGCAGCCCCGTGGAAACCAAATCCGTAAATCCCGGTGGCATTACAAAACGTGCCTTGTGTAAGCCCCTTTAGTCCTGTCCCAGCGCTCAGCCCGGCCCCACCGCCTCCCCAAAATCCCTGTTGTGGTAAGAGCCTGGCTGAGCTCCAGTCCTGGGCTTGGGAAAAGAGCCGTGCACAGCCCCATCCTCACCGTGTCCTCACCCAGCTCCTGCAGCCATGGGCCCAAAGAGTTAAGGCTGCAAGGGCTCCCCTGCCCCAAGTGGTATCGTCATGCTGGGACAGCCCTAACACACTTGTTTTTCCCTCTGCATCCATACATGTGCTTAGCGCCATTCCTTCCACATCCTCCGTCACGACTTCACCCCAGGGATGGATAGGGCTCCAGTTCCCAAAGCTCCAAGCAGGAAACCATCACCTGGGACGTTGTAAAAACAACAATCTGCTCATGCTTTTTCATTCTAAAAGCTGAAAAGGGACCCATATGGATGCTGGTTTGGGAGGAGTTGGAGAGCCCTGGGATGGACCAGCCCTAGGAGCATCCTTTGCCATGGATCTGTCCCTGCAGCCGGACCTTGCCATGCTATGGAACAGCCCTGACCCGCTCTGCCCGGGGGAGCAGGCAGGGATGGCAGCCAGCCCCTCCTGCCCCTGCCCCGTGCTAATGAGCGAGTTACACAACAAGGAGCTTTTATACTTGGTTAATCGGGTCCGGCATCCCGGCTGGCCCCTCCACGCAGGCTCGGGCTGGCCCGCGCAGCCCCGGCTCCCTCCTTCCCTCCCATCAGCTGCCTTTTGTAATGCTGGAATGGGGTTTCTTGCCGGGGCTGTGCTGCCTTAATTGCAAAGCTGCAGTGAGTTGATGCCTTGTGACGGTCTAATCCCAACCCGGTGACTCTACAAAGCTTTCGCCCCGCTATCTTCCTGCTCCACTCCGGCCTTGCCGTCCTCGCGTCCGTCTCGGTCCCCACTCACTGACCCTCAGTTCAGCTTTTCTATCCCTGGTGAGTATCCAGGGCTTTTCCCACCTGAAATAACTGCATTGGAGGCTCATCCAGCCCTTAACAAAGTGCTGCTGGGGTTGGGATTGGTTTTAGTGCGTGGCAAAAGGGGATGCTCATCCATTCCTTGGGAGCTGGTGGAAGTGGTTGAGCTGGAGCCAAGCATTCCTTGCACTGCCTGGGCTTGGAAGGCAAGAGGCAGGAGCAGGGATGAGTGCTGGAGGTAGGATGAAGGCAGCCCTCCTCCTCCTCGCAGGGCATGGGAACAAGGTCTTTCACCCAGACTGTGATGGAAAGATGCTGCTAGGATCATGGTCCAGCCTTGCAGCCGGTGATGGGCTCTGGGTTGGAGCAGTGGGGCTTGAGGGTTTGGGGAACACTTTGGGGATAGCAGGGTAGTAGAGACAAAAGGCAATAAAAGCACTTGGCTGGCTGCCTGGCCAAAGCTGGGCGCCCACTTCTGCACATATGAAGGTGGTCTGAGACAAACAGCGCTGGGTGAGCCCATGGGGCCGGGGGTCCTTATGGGATGTCCCCAGAGCCAGAAAAATGATGAAGGTGTCAGATGATCAATACCCACATCTTTAAGCTGCTGTTGCAAACATCCCTGATGCTTCTTAAGGCTGCTGCCAGGCAGAGATGCAGGCAGTACATGATGGAACCGAGAAGGGTTGGGGCCATCCTCTGGGCACCCACCTCCACCCTTGCCTGAGCAAGAGGGGCAGGGATGGGGCATAGGGGGGATATGGAAACCATCAGAATCCCCATCACTGCTGATTGCTCCTTCCCTCTCCCAGTGTCCTGCAGCTGACAGAGGACAGAGGACGACATGTCTGCAGTTGTGAGTACTGCCCCTGTGCTGCCCTATTGCCTGGGCTCTGAGCATCCCCTCCTTGCAGTGCTGGGATGGGGTGCACCCAACACACCCTTTACCCCCTGGCTGCTCTCAGCACACAGCCCATCCCCATCCCATCGCACCCCCTATGGAGTCTCTGCCTTCCCCATAGCTCCCTACCCCAGGAGACCTGCAGTGGGGCAGGGAGCAGGGGGGCTGGATGGAGAGACCCCACATGTTCTCCTCACCCCCAGACGGGCACCTTCCGCATCGTCTCGGAGGAGGAGCAGGCCCTGCGCTCCAAGCTGGAGCGCCTCACCACCAAGGACCATGGCCCCGTCTTTGGGAGGTGTGAGAAGATCCCCCTGCACACCCTGCAGAAGGTGAGGGTGGATATCGGGAATGGGGGGGGGGGGGCAGTCACAGCCTGGGGCTCCTGCTCCTTCTGGAGGGCCAGAGGATACCCTCAGCAGGCTCTTGCATTGGTGGGGATGCACTTGCACCCAAGTCGGGTCACCCTGCGCTCCCTGCGCTAGGATGCTGCAAGAGCATCACTGCATCCCCCAGCATCTGGTACCTAAACAGGGTGTTTTGGGTGTGTTTCCAGGCGAAGGATGAGCTGAACGAGACGGAGGAGCAGAGGGAGGTGGCGGTGAAGGCGCTGCGGGAGCTGGTGCGGGAGCGGGCGGGCGGCGAGGAGGTGTGCCAGGCGGTGGCAGAGAAGGTGCAGGACAAGGATGACTCCTTCCTCCTCCGCTTCATTCGCGCCCGCAAGTTCGATGTCCACAGGGCCTACGACCTGCTGAAAGGTTGGGAGGCTGGGATCCAGGGAAAGAGTTGGGATAGGGAAGGAAATAGGGCTGGGAGGCTGGGATGCAGGGAAAGAGTTGGGATAGGGAAGGAAATAAATGAGGGTGATACTCACAACGCCAGAATGGTCCCATTCCTTGTCAATTTGGACAAATTAGGGGGAAAGAAAGCATTTTTTGGTGTTTCATTTGTGCAGCAAACCCAGCTGCTTTGGGCTGCATCCCCTGGAGATGCCCATGTCCTTCCTATGCATGCCCCTTTGTACCCCTGTAAGCAGCTGGCCCTGCACCCATCCTGATGCTTCTGTGCATGGTGCCTGATGGGTTCAGCACCCCTGAAATCCCTTGAGGTCTGAGGGCAGGTTGAGGCGCTTTGGCACCCCTTCCCCACACTGGGAATAACCCATAGGGATGGAAGGGCAGCCCAGGGGGGTGGCCGCCTGCAGGGACCTGCTTGGCTCCAGCTCTACTCTTTGTGTCAGCTTGGGGGGATAATGAGTTCTAATTACCAGCACTGGCTCCCATTGGAGCTGTTTTGTTTGCCTGCCTTTTCCCAGGAGGAGATTCCTTACTTTGTGCCTGCCGGGAGCCAAGGGAAGGGGGCTGGGTGGTGCCACCCTAACAGGGAGCAAGGGGTAAAGGGAAATGAGGGGAAAAACGTGCTTGTTGAGGTGTTGGAGAAGAGGCTGATGCGGTACAACATGGGGAGAGTAACACTGAGCATACTGGGGCTGGTGTGCTGCTGACCTGTATGGCCCCCAGGTATGGGGCTCAGGATGGATGTCTCCCCATCACCAGTGCTCCGGTGGCTCCCCAGCCACGTTGTCCCACTGATTCCTGCCTCTCTCCAGGCTACGTGAGCTTCCGCCAGCAGTACCCAGAGCTCTTCGACAACCTGAGCCCCGAGGCTGTGCGCAGCACCATCGAGGCCGGCTACCCCGGCATCCTGGCCAGCAGGGACAAGCACGGCCGGGTGGTGATGCTCTTCAACATCGAGAACTGGGACTACGAGGAGATCACCTTCGATGAGGTCAGTTCAGCAGAGCGGTCCCGCTCCTGCCCTTTGGCACATCTGAGCACGGCATCCCTATGGACACATAGGGATGTGTCCACACACAGCCTCCAGCCATCCAGGTTGAAGCAAATATGTAACCCTTTGAATTTATGCTTTGAGGGAGTGTGAGAGAATGGTCCATTCCAAAGGCTTCCATCCCAAAGGGTTCCCTTCCTCCACCCTGACGTGGTGCAAGATGCAGATCAAATTTAGGGGGTGCATTCCCCAGCCCAGGTAACATGGGGTGAAGAAAGGCACCACACCATTAAATCAAGGACCTTTAGAAAGGAGGGACCAGCAGGGCAAAGGAGGAAACTGAGGCACAAGGCACAGAAAGGGCCTCTTGGCATAGAGGTATCCAGGGGTGTAACTCACAGCTTCTCCTAGCTGTGTTTTCTGCTCAGCTCTGAATTTGATCACAAGATATCACTGACACCAGATCTGACTTGAAAAGGACATGTGGTGGCTGTTGAGCATCCCCTGCAATGCACTCCCTGCTCTGAAGCCCTGGGGCTGGCTGTACAAGCAGGCTGGAGTCAGGCAGACCCAGGCTAATGCTCCATGGAACCTCCTGGAGTCTATAGGAGGTGAGACCTAACACCAGGCCCTGCTGTCTCCTCTCCATCAGATCCTTCGTGCCTATTGCATTATCTTGGAGAAGCTACTGGAAAACGAAGAGACCCAGATCAATGGGTTCTGCATCATTGAGAACTTCAAGGGCTTCACCATGCAGCAGGCATCAGGGATCAAACCCTCCGAGCTCAAGAAGATGGTGGACATGCTGCAGGTGAGGAGGCAGAGCCTGTGCCCAGCAAACAGGGGGCCCTGGGGGAGCAGAGAGCTCAGGGAAGGGAAGTGGCAGGGCTGGCAGGGTTTGGATCACAGGCTGAAGACACTCGGCTCTCCCCAGGGAAGGAGGACAGCAGAGATGTGGCCATGGTTATGGAGCAGGAGCTATGAACCATATGGAAGGCTCTTTAGCTCTCCTGGGGCTGGGACTGCTGATCCTCTGGGTCAGAACAAAAAGGGGCCATCAAGGAGGGGATGTGCGATGGGGCGAGGAGAGCCATGACAGTGCCGGGGTGTCCACTGCTGCCTGCCCTGCTCTATGTGGGCAGCACCATCTGTAACCATGTGTGTCTGTCATCCTAGGACTCCTTCCCAGCGCGGTTCAAGGCCGTCCACTTCATCCACCAGCCCTGGTACTTCACCACCACCTACAACGTGGTCAAACCATTCCTGAAGAGCAAACTGCTGGAGAGGGTGAGTGCGGGAAAGGGACCTGGGAGCACGTCCCTGGGTGAAGCAGGAGATGGGAAGCACTGCCCTGGTCGCTCCCATCTCCCTCCAGGTCTTTGTGCACGGGGAGGAGCTGGAATCCTTCTACCAGGAGATCGATGCTGACATCCTGCCGGCAGACTTTGGTGGCACCCTGCCCAAGTACGATGGCAAGGCTACTGCAGAGAAGCTCTTTGGGCCGCGCATCGAGGCTGAAGACACAGCTCTCTAACCCAGCACAGTAGGATCAGTGGTGGCCCCCTAACCCCAGCCACCCCCTTACCGTAGCATTGGTTGGATGACTGCTCGTGATGGGGTTGTTCCGTGCCTGTCCCTCCTCTTGCCTCCCCACACCAGGCAGCGGGCTGCCCGGCAGCTCTGTCCCCACCAGGCAGAGCATCCTTCCCTCAGGAGCCAGCACAGGAAGGAGGACACCAGCCCTTGGGCTTCAGTGGTGGGATAGGGGAGCGTCTGCTTTGGGAAGGGAGGGCTGCAGCGAGGCAGAAATAAAGTGGTGTTGAACAGCAGAGCTCTGTGGTTGCTTATGGCATGTGGCAAGGTACAGGGTTCCTTTTGGGTGCAGGCACACTGGCTGTGCTGCTGGTTCTGAGGAGGCCAGCAGTGTCAGTGCTTGGTAGCAGACCTCTGTCCCCCCCCATCACTGACTGTCCTTTGGCACAGGGGCTAAGGAACCAGCGGTCTCCATCCTTCCCGCATCCCAAAGTGAGCATCACCCCTGCCCACACAAGGACCCCCACTTCTCAGTCATCTGCTCTAACCAGGAAAGAGAAAATAGCCCAAAAGATGCAGGAACCCAACCAGTGCCCCAGGCTCTGTGTAATTCCTGTGCAGGCAGGCAGGGAGGAAGAACAGAGGCTGCAGCAGCTGCTAAGACTAGGAGATGGATTTACCCATAGGAAAGGGAAGGACAAGCAGAACATACCCTCCTGCATCCTTCAGAAGCTGTTTCTCCTAGTACTGTGCTGTGGTAAGGAGCCCTACCAAAAGCCACCATAGAGAGCAGAGGGTCCTTGCCTAGAAAATGGGTTGTGCTGATGCTAAAGCCAATTAGTTCTTGCTCATGTGGAGTCAGCAGCACTGGTCTGGGGAGGAGGGAGGCAGAAGTAGCTGTGTCCCAGGCAAGGCAGTCTGTGCTGGTTCATGAGCCAGGCATCTCCTGTTCCAGACCATCACCTCCTCCCTTGGCCAGCAGTGGGGCTTGGAGAGGAGCAAGCTGCTGGTCTCTGCCCATGTTATCTTCTCTGTCACCCTGGTCCTGCAGCGTGCCCTGTCCCCTTTGCTCCCCCACCAGCTACACACGGGCACCTTTCACCAGCAGAAGCCCAGACTCAAAGGCAGCCGGAGCGTTGGGTGCTGACAAGAGCCACATTCATCAGGGCACTGGCTCCGGCTCAAACCAAACAGGACGTGGGCTCCGAAGCTGCGGGGAGGATGGGGCACGTCTGGGCAGAGGCAATGGGGTTAAACGTGTGCGAAAGGCACCTCTCTGCTGCATTTGGCTCCGCACTGTGCAGGGCCGGGAAGCAGCTGGAGCCATCCCAAGGAAAGCATGTGTGAGAGCCCTACAGCCGTCAGGCCAGAGCAAACACAACAGCACAGCTTGCTTGGGAGACAGAGCAACTGCAGCTCGCTGGTAAAAACAGACACAAAGCCCCATGTGCACAGACACAACAGCACACTGCTGCCCCTGGGATGTGCACTGGGACAGGCACAGCTCTTGGGAGGTCGCTGTGGCTGCTTAGCACTGCTGGGACATGTTGTGAGCCAGGAGCTTGCTTTGATGGGGACACAGAAGAGCACAGCAGAGCAGTGAGCATCATCCACGCATGCCTCAGCTTCCCCCCACAGTGACTCTGACCAAGTTCTGAAGCAGATCTAACAGCTGAATTACAATGGCCAATAAACTAGAGATGGAGCACAAAGCACTGCCTCCCACAGAGCAGTTCTCATTACAGGGGAGGAGCAGCAATGGTCCTGGTCCAGCCCAGCCACCCCAACAGCAGTCCCAGTTACCCTCCACCCACATCTGTCTCACTTGGTCTGTAGGTAAAAACCTGGTGAGCTCTTAGTGTCAGTCAAGTGATGCTTTTGGCATCTGCCCTGGGATCTCTGCCCTGGGCTCAGAGATGGCACTGTTGCTGTTGTGCATTTCTTCTGGATTAGGAAATCCACCCTCTCTCAAATAGGGAAAAACAACACATGGTGATTTCTGCAGAAACATGAGCCCAAAGCTTTGCCACATCCTTAAAGGAAGCTGTCATCCCAGAGGAGAGGCCTTCTGTGCTGCAGGAACGGCTGGGCTAAAGGATTCCTCTTGCTCCTCCTTTAGCTAAATCAGAGCTCATAAACGTGGGAACATATTCATTTTAATCACCATGTAATCCCCCATCAAATGATCCTCTCCCCACTGCAAAGGGAGCAAGGAAGGCATGGCCTAAAAGTGACAGACTTCATCACCCAGTAACACTGCACACAGTCACTACCTGTAGCACTGTCTTCGATAAGTCCTTTATTTTTAAATAAAGAAACCCCACTGAATCAAAAGATAACAAAATTACATTTTGCTTTGCAATGATCTCCATTTTACACCACACAGAAGAACAAAAATTAAAGAGAAAAATCAGACATTGTTTTATATATATTTGTATATATCATTTGAAAGGTAAACATCAGCAGATATAGAAAAATTGCATTGCTAGTTGCAAATCATCTCCTCTGCAGCCATCGGCTCCAGAGAATCCGACTCAGAACATGGCAGCAGGGAGGGTGTCTCAGGATACGAAGCTGTTTCAGGGCAGCATTTAGGCTGACAGGGAATAATTTTGCCAATTGGAAACTATTTTGATAGCAAACTGCTCACCAGGAACATCAGAAGCCACTCGGCTGCTCTAACACAGCTGCATGGGCAGAACAAGGGCACAGGTTTGCTGTTCCTCAGCTCTCTCCACACCTCTTTGGCTTGGGAGTTTTGGAAGAAGAGGTTTTGCTTTCTCAAGAAGAGTGCCCAGTGATCTGTCACTGGGAATTATGGTCAAGCTGACAAGTTACACAATGAGAAAACACACTCTTTTGGGAAGCTGCTGACTTGGGCTAAGCAGTAGGGTTTGGTTATATCAAATACAAGTGGGATTTGTTTGGCCTTTTAAAGACATCCCAGTTGGCAGGAGCCATGGGAAGGGTCAATATCCCAGTAGAACTATAGCAGAGACCCTAGGAGAAAGTTCTGTATCTAATCAAAGCTCTTGCATGACCAGAGATAGACAATGAGAGCTTGTCATTCAAACAGAAGCAAAAGCGCTTTGTGTAGAGCCACCTTATGGGATAGTGCTCCTTACTGGCATAAAAACTACCTGGGTTAGGCAATGCTATTGGGTGAGGAGAAAAGCCTTTATCTTCAAGTGATGCAGGGTGAGAGCTCCTGGAGAGAGTTAAGAGAGACTTGAAAAGGGCTGTTCAATCAGCAGAGTCAACCTGACAAATGCTGCCCTGGATTGCAGTGTTTGTGTTCATTGATTAACCAGCAAGCCCAAGAGTAGAGATGTTCAGAACACAACAGTTCAGGATAACCCTAGAAACTTTTCCACCACAGCGTGGAAAGCTGGCATCTGCTTTATTGATGGCACTTAAACTTAAGCTCCCCCAACAGCTGAGGAAGTCCAGGCCAGTGTAACCCACATTCCCAGTGACAAAGGGGTACAGTCACAAGGCACCCTTCCCCTGGGCTGCTGTTGCTCTGAGGCATTTGAAACCTCCAGAAGGTCCTCACACCAAGAGGGGTTGTTTGCTCTTTACCTAGATACTGCTTTGAGTCATTGTGGCTCTGGGACCTACCCAACAGGCAGACCCACCTAAGGAATAAGGACACACGGAGCGTGACTCAAGCCATAAACAAGATGATGCTCTTCACAACAAATGACTTACACATGCAGCACAAGGCATGGGCCTTTTCTGGTCTCCTGGAAAAAGGCTGAGAAGAACTTCAATAAGCTCCAGGCAGGCATAATATTCCTAGCAAAACTTGGAAGGAATCCAGGTGACTAAACTGTTTGGCAATTAAATCCTCAAGTTGCTACTCTGCTCTTTCTTTTGAAGCAGTCACTTAGGCAACCTACCTTCAGCTACGCTGCTGGAGAGTTAATAGACACAAGAACTCTGGGATTGTAAAGCAGCAAATCACATGTTAAGCAAAGCAAATCCTCCTTCTATGACTCACTCCCTACTGCTCCAGGAGCAGAGAGCTGAAAGTGATCCACTACCTATAGACATTGTTATTTTAAGCCTTCAAATAGACTGTAGCTAGTCGTAGGCTGCCCACAAAGGTCCTTTAAGTCAAGACTCACTTGTACAGTGCACATTGCCAGAGGTGTCTCACAAGTTAGTGTCTGAAAATTCATTTACTACTAAAAAGCAAAGCCCCCAAAGCTCTGAGAGAGCTGTTACTGAAGTCTCTAGATATGCTGATGTCAAGGGAAGGAGGAAGGAAAGGGCAAGGCACCACATGTCAAAGGGCTGGGGTCTGGGGACTTGTGACAGATCCAGGACAGATGACACACAGGTATATTGGCTAAATTCAGTACTGTAGCTAATAGTTCCCGACATCTTTGCTTAATGCCCTTTGTAACCTGTATCTTCATAAACAGGAACTGCAGGAAAACACTCAGGAAGAAGACTGCGGGGAAGTTCACATTTGTCTTTACAGTGCAACAACAACACTGCCAGATCCATCTGAAAACACCCCTGATTTAGAAGCTAACCGAGGGACCATTAAAAATGCTGGTGAATCTGATGTAGTGGAAGCTGCAAGTAAAGTACCTTGTGTTCTGTAAGAGGGACTTGGCCAAAAAGCAGAGGCAAAACACTTGCTTTACCTTAGCATTAACCTTCCCAGCCAGTTCTCACCCCTCTGACTTGCATGTTCTGGGCCAGTCAGCTGAACTGTTCTGCCAGTCTGGGGTCCTGGGGAGTAACGCAGAGCTTCAGCCACCTGGGGAGCTGAGAAGAGCACCCCTCCTTTTGACAAGGCTCTCAAGTTGAGGACAGCAGATATTCTGCTCTCAAAGGAGCTCAGATGCACATTGACCTTTCATAGGTATCCACATGTTGGGTTATATGATGAGCTCTTCACCTCAACAGCAGCATCAGTACTAAGGACTCTTCCCCTAGAACTGTCCCAAGTTGATACTTAGCACAGTAAAGCTGGATTGGGGAAGGATGGATGAAGCATGAGGAGGGCAGGTTTGTTTCCTCAAGACAGACAGCCACAACCTGCATAAGCTACAGCTGTAGTATATGATGAGAGTTAAACACTTCTTAAGTTGTAACCCACTGCAGATAACAATCACATCCCTCTATACACCTAAATTTATGCTGTATCTATTTGATGTGTACAAGTGTTGTTTACACTCCACTTCTGTTGAAGCAAGATTTAAGTCCTATCCAATGAATATTACATGAACAGCTACTTAAGCAAAAACCTGAAGTGCCTTATGACAGATTTTAGCAATACACAGATGCAGTATGAATAAGAGGATAACAACATAGAGACCAGATATCCATCAGCTAAGAACATCCTTGCAACTGATGCCCTAAAATAGTTCTTAAGGAATAGCCACAAGAGAGGGCAAGTCTTGCTATAGCTTTACTTGGCCACATTTTTTCTTTGAATCAAAAAGGAAACCTGATTTGCTAACAAGGAGAAGGTGCAGATATCCACAGTTCACTGTCACAGGCCAAGGTGTCTGGCCTAAGGCAAATTAAAGGAATTTCCTGATATGATAACGCACCTTTGCTACAATAGTTCATTATTGCTTTATTAAAACAAAACCCACCTCTCCAATCTACTGAAGTTCAGGGACAGGGCAGTCCGGAAAGCTTGCTCCCCTACATCACCAGACTGAAGTCTTGCAGCTTGTTTCACCCTTAAGCTATAAATTAAAGTGCCTGGAACATACACCAAGGTGGAAGCAATAAAGTGCTAACTGATGTGGGAAGTGAGACAGGAGAAGAACTTTACTGACACTGTGATAAAGCAGTCCTAAGGATGGATTAATGAGACTACAATATTGACAGAACAAACAGTAAAAAAAGATCTTTACCACAAGGTTTCAGTCTCCAGATTGTCATGGGACAACTTTCCTTCCAGGGGATAGACTAGAGTCATTAATAGCCATCTTGGCACAGACTGTAACACCACTTGAGGGGAAAAGCACAAGTGAGTAGGCATCTTTCCTGCCAACAGCTTTAACGCTTCACACATTAAAACCAGCAGAGGATGTCTGGTTGTGAAAAACAAATCAAGTGAGGAAGAGCCCAATGTCTCACTGAAGCCAGCAATCCTACAGCCTTTACATAGATATGGAAATAGCCATGCAGAGATACCATTCTAGTTGCACAGGGCTAGAGAAAACCAGTTCCTCATCAACTGTAAGGCAAGTCATGTGTCCAAAACCCATTTGAGAGTACTTAATTCTCTACGGAATATTCTTAAGGAGAGACTGAGCTCACAGAAAGATCCTCCAGATTCTTGATCATTGGTTTCCATTTGGAAGCCAGAGCCAGCTTCAAAAAGCACTGGGCCAAAGAAAAACCCAGTACTAAAAAGATGATTACATTTAAAAGGAGGCAAAGGTGGCTGATCTACTCTTGGTGTGAGAACATGTTTACATAGAAACATTAAATGGTATTACCAGCCTGCAGCTTTTCTCAGAGTTCCAGCATAAAGACACCCAATCCACAGATAGCTGAAGCATGGAAAAAGTTTAGTATTTCTAAATTGATTCACTTGTGTAAGTGCATTCCTAGGAACTAAAAGGCTTCCCCTTGAGATGGTGCAAGGCTGGAACTTCACTTGCAGTCAAGCATCTGTTTTTCCAAGCCACATTTTAGTGGCTTAGAGACTGAACAATGCTCTGGCCTGTGGCTTGGTACAGGGTTTTTCCAGCACCGGGACAGAACAGAGCCTTAGTTACTCTGTTCCCTACACCTAAACAAATGCTGTAGATCAAGTTTTTGACCAGCAGGAGATTTTGATGTTTGAAACTACTGCTATATTAAAGCAAGCAGCCTTGAGCTCAGTAACCCTGTAACAAGTCACAGTCAGCAACCTAATTTTTCAGACAGAGCAGTAAATTACAAACCCAAGTGACTCTATATGCAGAAATGCTCTGACCAGATATTAACCTTTGCTTTAACTCCACTTTGCAAGAAAAGATTGTGATCAAACCCCAGCCATAGGATATCAAGGAGAATGGAAACCTGAAGCAGCAAGTGAGGGAACAAGATGTTCCCAAAGGGGGAGATACACTGAAGTGATCTAGAGTCTTTGAGTCAATTACTCTGGGCCAGATACGGACTGCTCTGTGTCTGAGCAGTGAGACTTTGTCTTCTCCCATTGGCAGATGGCATTGGCATACTGTACCACAAGCTTATCCATCCAGGTGAGAGGTTCTGGGAACAGTACAGACCCCTCAAAAAATCCCAGGTGGCCTCCATGAAGGGGCAGCACATACATGACATTTTCTCTTTTCTCTGCAAAACAAAAGGAGGCAGAAAGTTCCAGGTTAACGTCTTTGAGCTGAGAATGAAACCACCTTGTTGCGGTTAAATCAATTCAACCCTTGGCATAGCATCTGAACCAAAGGAGCAATCGTATAGGAAGCAGAAATGCACAAAGGTCAAAGCCACTTTGAAGTTCAAAGCACATAATCTTACTGCTTCACAGGACAGGGCAGTCTGCAGGAGCAGATCCCAGTCAGTACAGAGGGTGTCTGAGCAATGCCCGTATTTCCATGAGAATACCCATTCTTTAACATATTAACATCTTTAACTCACGTACTGTGGAACTAGAACTGCCAACATCATGTCAAGCTGCACTAAGCACTAAGTACATCAGCCACCTTGTTCCATGTATAGTGAGAAAATCCCTGTGCTTGCTTCTATCTGGAAGCAGCTGTGGATAAATTCTATGCTCACAGCTTTCAACCAGGAAAAGAATGAAACCTGCTTCCTTTCCTGTGCACTACTTGTGTAATGAAGCAGCAGTCAGCTCCCTCTTCGGAGCTTCCAGAGATGATTTGCCCTTTTTTCCTTGGCTGAAAACAGCTCACAGAAGTCTTTTCAAATTCAGTACTAAGTCATGCATGTGTTATTTATCAGCATTTATCAGCAAAAGTCCATCCATACCTGATCAAGAATAACACTATAATTACCTACCTTTCTACTAAATCCCAGTGAGGAATAAAGACATGAGGAAGCATTTTTCCATTCAAGAATGTAACCTGAAGATAACCTGCTGGCTATCAACAGCAGCCAAACCAGCAGAAGGCGGCTGAAAGGATTCAAGCTCCTCCTGATCAAGGTTAGCCTTGTTAGTTCTACAACTGGTAATCTAAAGTGGCTTAGTACACCTCACAGGATTACAGGTGTAAGGAGGCACGTTAAGCTGCTTTGAAATCATGGATCATGATATGATATGGAAGATGCAGGTACGCAAATATGCATAGCTGGAGGAGACTGCTTCAACATACCTGAAAGAGCTCTTGGAATTGACAGAAGACTCTCATGCACAAGAGGGTCATCAGCAGCATTAACCAGCAGAAGAGGAACATAGATCTGCATCAAGAAACATAGCAGAGAAGGAAAAAACATTAAGAGATTGGTATTTGAATTGCAATCTACGTACTATAAAAGCACCTTAGCTTAACTCGATGAAGACATCTTATTTCAGAGCTCTGTACTTGGGGAAGCATCAGAAAAGCAGAAAGAGTCAGAAATTAAGACTGGTGGCTTTCCACCAATGTAGCACTTTTTATACTCAATTGTAAGAAAGGAGCAGGGATGCATCAGGACAAATACAGATTGACTCATGGATTTTCTCCACTCTCAGGATTCAAATAGCTACACCCTTTTCCATTCTGCACTGCTCTGAGTATCAGGCAGCTAGCGCTAGCTCTGTTATGGACACCTTGGTTAAAGTCCAGGAAACTCCCTTGGAACATCTCCATCCTTTGGCTCAGTAGATCAAGGAGGAATTAATCTTCCAGTTCTACTTCTGCAAAACTTTGGTCTGCTAAGCATCTGCCAGACAGCATCCTGAGCCTCCTCCACAGTATCCAGAGTAAGCCTTTCTTCCTCGAAGCCGCAGGCTCTATACCACCACCTATTTCCCACCTTCTTCTCATACACTCAGAGCAGTTCAGCTGAATGAGCCCAGAGCATTTAGCCCCAGTATTAAAGGCAGCAAGAACTGAAATCCCACTTCTGTGATTCTATTCTATGATTCAATATACTGTACCTGTTTATTTCTGAAAATCCCAGCTTAGGCAGCTGGGTGTAGGTATCAACAACAGAAACCATGGAGCACTTTCTTTCCAAAAGGAAAATGAAGGTACAAGAGCAGTCTCTACTGCAAGAGCTTACCCTGTGCAAATAATGCTGGCAGCTTTCTTCTTCATAGTATTCCTTCAGGGAACCGTAGCCATGGAACTTCCTGAAATAGAGAAGACTGCCATTGCAAACACTTGCTTCTGGTACCCATGTGACACTTCCAAGTGAGGACATACGTGCAGAGATAGGAATGATGCCTCAATTTCACAATGTTTTTTTGCCACCCAGTGTCTCTGCTCCTTTGGCAGCACATGCCTTTATGCTTTCTGTGCTTATTCAAACATTCTGTTAGCATGGGCAAGTTAAACATGCAGGTTGAAACCTAGCAGTCTTCAGGGCATTTCTTTTAAAGTATCACGCTTATTTGTACATATGGAAGCAACAGTTACATCTTTACCCAAAAGCCTTTTCAAATACAAACTCACCAGTTTATGAACCTTAAACATACTGGACAAAAAGGCCTGCCTATAAGCCACCCAGCACTCAATGTGGTTGCAGTTCTTCACCAAATCCTTTGCACTCCATCCCAACCCAAGAATTCAGCAAATCTATATTCAAATGTTTGTGGTGGTGCTTTAAGTTTTGTGGTTTTGGGGGCTTTTTGTTGACATAGGAGACAATATAGCTGTTGTCCCAAACTAGAAAGGCCTCAGGGATGAGAGAATAAGAAGGGAGACTTTCCTAGGAATAGCTTTTACAAAGCAGCCAGCAACACTCCCAGTCTGCCAAAAGTGTTATAGCCATGTATCTGACAGTTTACAGCTTCATCCTGGAAAGGTGTCAATGCCTGATACAGAACATGTCATGGTATGAACACTGCCACTGAAGTGCTATGTTATTTTCAAGGAGACGGGCAATAACAGGCTATTGCTTTATAAAGCAAGGTGTTAGAACGACAAGTAGAAAAAGCTGCATTATCTCAGCTAACCTTAATGCTTACTGAGAAGACAGTACTGGTTTTCGGAGAAAAGGGATTGTTTTCAAGGTTAAAGCAGGGCTAAGGGCATTCATGAGCAGTTCTGAGCTGCTTTCCACATTCTGCACTGGTTTTTACTAGGGCTTGCAGGCAGAGCTGGCCTCTTCCTACATTACTGAAGGCTGCAGGTTTAGATGTTGCTGATATCTAAATACCTCCTGGAGGATTTTCCAGAAGCTGTGACTGTCAATAGCAAGCTTTTTTGTGGCAAGTTTTATTCAGTGTGAAGGCAAGGAAGAATTGAGGTTGTCAGCATTGTGTTTCAGCAGATTCCTACAGGCACAGCAAGGGGCATGCAAGAGCAACGCTTGAAAGAGAAGGTGCTTTCAGAGTTCTACAGAAGATCAGAGAATCACCCTTCATACCTCATAATGCTGTCATCAATCTGCATAAGGGATGTTGCTGTATAGAGTTTGCTCAGATCAGCATCTGACAGGCTCTGTGGCTTCCTCAGGTTATCTCCAAAAAGAATTTGCCTGAAAGAATAACATCAAGAAAAACATCCAAATAACATGACAAGGGCAGGAAAGCCATGACCCATTCAAGGACAAGTGAGTTTACCAAGTGTGACAAGACTAGAAGTGGGCTACATACACATGAGGCTTTCTTAGGAACAAGCACAGCTTATTTGTCCTACTCCCTTTGCAGCAAGGCACAACAGACACTCTAACAGCCTCTTCATAGAAAAATGTTTTCCTGTTATACAGGAAAAACTGCACAAGGGGCCTTTAAAAAGAATCCTCCCAGAACAGACAGCACTGGGACATTTGGAACAGAGGCTGCATGTTAGAGGGAGGGTCCTTTGGCTTCACACCAAACCTGTGGGTGGCTTGGGTGTCACTAGGAGTTATGGGCATAGCACCTGCTTCACCATCTGGCCTTAAAGTCTCCCAAGCACAGATATTAGGTTAGCTCACATAGCAGAAACTACTTGAGGCATTACCTTAGTAGAAAGCTATTTACTATGGACACTTGTCATAATTAGTTATTGCTCTCAGGAGAGGATGTGTTTCTTTACCAGAACAAACTGCTCCCCTAACACAGAACAAAAGCCACAAGCTGGAAAGGGGTTTTATTCCCTTTCAGAGGCAGCTGCAGGGCAGAGTAGGAGGGAGGCTAGGTTTGATTTGGGGGAGTTTACTTAACAGACTTGCCTCCAAGCCAGCACTAGCTTTTTCTGGGTTATGAATTTAAGTACTTTTAATGGGGGCTTACCTAACTTCACATGTTAAACTTGATCAAGTTATCTAAATATTTGTCAATCTGGAAGGAATTATGTGGCTCATCCTACTTGTCAGCTGCCCTAAGTCCTTCTACAAGTGTTTGACACTGCACAGGAGTGTAAATAGTGAAACAAAAGTTTGCAAGTGACACATGCTCTTAATTGGAATGGGTCTTTGCTATTCCCCTCGAGTTAGGCAACTTCAAATATACACAGATGAAATACTTACACATTTATGGCCCTAGAAAGAAGTACCCAGAGAACTCCTGATGGAGGAGACAACAACATTGAGCGTGTCACCTATTTAACACACACATTCCTTTATGTTGAGAGCCACAGACCGCAACAGCAGCACAGGGATCCTACAAGAGCACTTGCACTCCAGGAACAGCAACACTAAGTACTTTGCTGGCTACATGCTCTTTCTAGAGGAACAGCTAGAAGCCAGAGCTACAATTTGTCTATTTGCTTATTTGATAAACAGCAGATCTTGAAGGTTAGTCCTACCTCAAGTAGGTGGCAGAATAAGAAGCTCCTTGAATAGGGAATTCTTTGGCTAGAAGTGAAACAGATGCAGAATGCTCCGCTTTGAAGTTTAATTGCAAAGTTTTCCTGTGCATATCTTGTTGATTCATTAAGCAAGTTTCCTCAGAAGGCAAAAAGACAAAGCCTGCTTTCTTCTAACAAGATCATCAAAGCTTATTTGTACATTTTACAGTATATGAATGAGATTGATACGGGTTCCCCTTCTCTGCTGATTGATCTAAAAAGACTACCAAACAAGGAACTGGTGCATAAACTTTCAGAAGCTCTATTTTAAAGGAGTAACATGACATATGCAATATAGCAACCGACCCTAAGTGATGTACTGCAGTACCTGTGAGAAAGGATGATCTTCTTCATGTTGTCTGCTATGAGGAAGTTATAAAATCTTCTGCACTGATCCCACTGCATGAAGGTTTCCTGTGCCCTAGAAAAAACACACATTGCAGAACAATCAAAGCTGTTAACGGAGATCTTGAAAGATCAGATTAATCCAGTGTAGCATCTTACGGCAGCCTAGAGGCTGTGTAAACAAACCTCCAGGCCTTCCCTGCCATAGCTTAACCTTTGCCAGGAAATGACTCCTGCTTTGAAGAAGTTTGTTAGTATCAGAAAACTGATCCACGGTCTCATTTTGCACAATGCAATTAGCAGTTTGGATAAGAGCATTTAAGAGGCATCAATCAAGATCTACAGCACTGACAACAGGATTTTGGTATCCCTTTGCACAAGTTGAATGTAGTTTACTTAACGGTACTACCAAGGAAAGGACTAAAACCTGTTGCTGAACGAAGTGTTGTTTGTTGTGTAGATAGCTCTGCAGAGGAAACAATTTGTGCAGATGTTTCCAATATGTGCAGACACTTATTGTTCTAGCTTCGTTGGCAGGAGCTGTAGGAATAAATACGTGTTGCAGCTGCAAGTGGCATCCGAGTTGAAGTCTTTACCTATTCTCAAAGCAGAATAGCACTTCACAGCTTATCTATTGTTAGAACAGAATTAAAGCGATCCAGACATGTGAGCTCTGCCAGATACCACCACTCCTTTGCTATGCGGGGTCACGGGCAGGTTATAGCTTTACACTTAGCAGGGTTTGCTGTTACTGAGGAAACACACTATCATTTACTGAGCAACTTAAGAATGCTGAGAGCAGTTTCACCTACTCAAGTACTCCTACCGTTTAAACATTAACGTACCATGAGAGCTACAGGAGATTTAGCAGGACCTCCCAAGCCGCAACCTGCAAGTCCCCTACAAGGACAAAAGCAAGCTATATCCATATATGTATTCCATATCTTTATTTGTCTAGCCAGACTATACCTACCATGTTTATACCAGGGCAGGGGAATGAAGCCAGACAGGAAGATGCACATTTCTTTCTTCACAAAAGATTTTCCAAGCAAATCCATTGAGTTATTACAAGACTTTTGAAGTTAAAACTACTAGAATTCCCCTGCAGTTCCTGTGGTATACAGTGGTATTCCTAATACGAAGAGCTGCAAGTACTGGAAGAAAAAGCAACTCCCAGTATGTTGAGGACTGCACAAGTTTCAAAAGCTGAGGTCTCTCCCCACAGCTGTAGCTATGGTGAAGATGCATTCCACAAGATCAAGAAGCAGAATCAAGCCTGTGCAGGCAGGGATTAAGGAATAAGAAGATGTGTCCCCATTTAGCCTCAGGGAACACATTCCTCAGATTCTGTTAATTCATTAAACTAAGAGTCTTTCATTCTTCTGGCAGATCCTACTATTCCTGCTATTTTATTATGCCCAGCTACGGGACTTATGCTTAATGCTCCGGAAAGGCTTTCATATTTCACATCCCTGGCTCACCTTGCTCACCACCACTTTTTTCCTTCACTTCCTAAAGTTATTTGAGGAATAAAGGCTGTACAAGCTAATATAAAAAGAAAATGGAATTGTAAGCTAACTGGTCATGCATAACAGGATAATCCACTTTCATGTAGCCCAGAGGGATGAGGCCAGTTATTTTAACCTACCACACCAAGCCCAGGAAAGCTAAGGCTTAACATTCCACCTTGAGGTGCTTTGTACCTCCTCCCTCCCACTTCTACAACCAGCGCACAAGGCCCTCCTTCTCCTGTGCTTTGCTTAGTAGTTATTTACTGATGCTGCTTTCCCACAGCTCTCCAGATAATCAGCAATTAAAGCAGAAGGAGACATGAGGTAGGAAGACAGCAGATCTGAAAAGCCTTCCTGCTGACTGCCCAGTAACACATAGCAGATGCTTTGAGACTGGAGATCTGCTAGTAGATGTTTACCCAGCAGGTGGAGTCCAGAGCTCAGTAATCCACCCAACCCACTGAAGACTTGCATTAAATTCAGACAAGCAGCTGAAACTCCTCCACAGGAACATCCGAGTATTGTTAAACAGGTCGTCCTTGTCCTGCTGTTCTACCAGTACACTATGACACACTGCTACAGAAATCAGCCTACGGAACAGCATTACTGGCAACATCATTTTGGACACCAGAAATACAACAGTGTATAATTGCAGAAGATGAATCAAATAGACTGCAGCCAGATGTGAACCCTGCAAACCCTGTCTGAGGGCTGCAATTGAGAAGCTGGCTTCAAAAGTATGCTCTGTGCTCCATGCCAGAACCTCAAGACATCCAGGAGCATTTTACTTGAAACAAAACAGAAATGCTGTGCCTTAAAGCATCTATACAGATTTTAAGGCTGTGAACTCATGTGGACCTGCAGGAGATTATACATTTTTAGCCGTAGTTACATCTGCTCTCATGAGGAATTAGATATGCTGGAATATTACTGACATGCACATCAAGCTTTTAGTCACATCTTAATGCTTCCATAAAAGCTTCTCTTTCACCTATAAGAGCTTAATTTATAAAAGGTGTCTTCAGACTGCTGAGTATCTGGTCTCCATACAGGCAAAGCATCACAGCATCAAGAAAGTTCCAGCTACCTTGACCAGGCTGGGAGGCCAAATTCCATAGCAAGCCCTTTACAGGTCTGCCATAGTTTCACCATTATCTGCCCAAAAGATCTTGACCCAAACACCCTACAGCCTCAACAGCCCCTTTTGTCTTGCAAATAGTTTCAGGGCTTAAAGGTGCAGTTTAATTAAAGTCAGCTACACCTCAGTAGTTATTTGCATGTACAAAAAGACTGAAAACAGCAGCTTAGCCAGTTACACTGTTTTAAACTTCATTAACTACGTACATGGAAAGTTACTGCACATTAGCTGAGCCACCAGTTTTCAAGCACCATCGCTGTATCCAGATCCTCCATCAGTGTTAGCACTAGGTGGAGCCGTTACAGCTCTTGAGATGCTACAGTCTGGGCTTCCCAGCAGGGAATCACAGGTTAACGTTTTAGGCAGACTTTAGGGCTATAATCCTTCTCCTCCTCACCTTTCCAAGTTGTACAACATAATCGCAAGTGCCTCTCCATCCCCTCAGCAGCCCACAGCACTGTTTCAATGACACACACTAAGAGGGGAGCACGGACTGACAGCCTCTCTGCTGCATCTTTTTTCAGTCTCCCCAGCTAAGAGCTGCCAAATGAAACCGTGACACTGAAGCCAAACAAGCCATTATGAACCAAGGGATACTCCTCAGAGCGATGAGAGTGTGTAAACTGTGGCTTGCAAGCCTGGCATCATCTCAGCAGTTTGCCATGCTGCCCAGCCTGCCAGGTTAGTTACACCAGGACACTAAACAGGGAATGTCTCCTCTTCAGATGCTACAGCAATGAGACAGAGTTAGGCCAGCTCACACACACAGACCAGGAGCTGCCAGCATACTCTTGGCCAGGTACAGGAAATTTTTACTGTTAACAGAAAGCATAGAGATGCCTCTAGACCTACCTCAGTGCACTGTACCCCTGGCACAGGCTGACGCAGCACAGGACTCGCTCCTGGTTGGCCTGGCTCTCTCCCAGGTACTTGCACACTATGTTTCCACCCAGGCTGAAGCCCACAACAACCAGCTGAGTCTGAGGGTAGGTCTTCTTGATGTAATTAACCATGGCACTAAATTCCCAGGTGCAACCTGAAAATAAAGGTAAAGTCAAGAATCATCTTCTGAAAACCCATATTCCCACTCTGAGTTTCAGTTGTGTGCTTTAAGTTCAGCTTATTACCCTGACTTTTCAATAACCTTAAGGTTTTAAGAGCTCTGATTCACACATGTGTTCATGTATCTGTTTTATGAGTCCTGTGGACCTCAGCTCATGCTTAGCTCTGAAAGAGTGCCAAAGTAAGATGAAATTAACTTGCTTAAAATTTATGGCAATAGCTAATGTGACAATCTCAACTCTTCCTTTCTAAAGCAGAGTCCAACAACTCTGGCCTTGATATTACTATCCAAGAACAGCACACATTGTTACCTTCCTGACCCAGTTTGCCTCTTCTGAACTTAAGTGAGGTGTGTTAAAAGCAGCTTGGTCCTTTGCTTTTAATAAGACTGCCATGGATCCTTAATCCCATGTTCATGCAGGGAGGGAATGGAAATGCAGGGTTGGTTTGTCAGGACAAAGCTCAGGGGACTGATGCAGAGCCTGACTAAGCAGGTGCTCTCTGGAATCAGAGGGAAGGGTTCAAGCAGAGGCAGCTAGCCCTTTCTAACCACTGAGGAAGTAAAGATACTGATGCTTCCTAGAAGACATAGAGGTACCCCCTCTTCAAGAGAGGAGGTAAGTGCTTCTGTACAGGTCTGTTCTGCTCTTAGCTGACACCCACTTGTGTCCCACAGGCTGCAGGCAAAGAGGGGTCCAGTTTCGGGCAGTACTGGGGTCCTCAGATAGTTTGACAGGCATGAGGACTTCCACATATGCACCACCACCATCACCTACAGCTGTTTCTTCTGCCTTGTAGTTTGGGAAAAGGAAACATGAAGAAATGCAGCTGCAAAAACGATGGCATCAGGACAGTGCTTTCAACCGCTTATGCACTGTTAAGCTTCCCACTGGGTTTAAGACTGAAAACCACACACGAGGCATCACATGAACAAGGGCCGTTTATTCCTGTCTAGAGTCAGGAACTCAGCTCTATCCTGTGGAACTTGTCCAGGGAGATAAATCCCAAGAGCTGGGATTCTACCATGTGCCAAACTAACACTGCTCCAGTGTGCCCCCACCCGAACTGTACCATCCTTACTAGACAGACTCAGGTTTTAGCTAGCTCTAGACAGAGCACCAGGGTTTGTGTTTACTTCAGTGAAACAGCTTCTGGCTGAGTGTTTCAGCAGGGCTTGGGCACTTCCTTGTGAACATTCCTGATGAGCAATTTCCATCAAGATGACAAATGCTGCATTGCTTTAGTTTTCTCTGGAAGAAGCAGAAGTCAAAATACTTTAGCGTTTGACCTTCATGATTTGAGGGCAACTGATAACTATTTCAGAATAGCAACAGGTCGAGCTTGATGTCAAGGCTGGAGGATTCAGCAAATCCCAAGTTCAAGCTATTTGCTCCTCAACGAATATGTCAGGAATCCAGCAAAAGCTGGAAAAACACTGGGATATTTGGGTTGGAGGAAGAGGAAAGGCTGCTCATGATCTTACTGGCACTCCACTTAACAAGCAACTCTGCCAAGTGATTTACTGTCTTACTCAAGGGAAGTGCTAGACATTCCTGTCCTTTTCCAAGGCTATAAAAGACTCAGAAAGGTATGTCTCAAGAGATGCACTACAGAGTAACTCCCTATGGTCTAAAGCAAAGGTCCATGGAAGAAAGCTGTCAACTTTGATCAAAAAAGCAAATGCTTCAAGGAGGCCAAGCTTAGTTTCCAGGACATGGTAGGCTTAAAGCTATTAACAGCCTATAGACTCAACACGAGGTACCTGGTATTCCTCAAGTCTTTTCCACCAAGTAGACTTAATGACTATAAAACAATCAACAAAGCATTAGAGCTTATTTGCCTGCCAGACTCAGAATCTCATAGCACAATATTGCTATTTCAGCAATTCAACTGCGCAAGATAAACATTCAAACTGCTAATCCAAACTCTTAGCAGTGAGTTTTACTCATCTTTAAAGAACAAAAAACCCAACAGTGATGTGCTAAACCCACAACTGACTCCTGACATAACGTCCATAAAGATGTTTGCAGTAAAGAAGGACATGAGGGCTCAAGAAAGCTGAGGAACAAGCAGATCGGGTGGCAGGCAAGAAGGCCACATTCTACAAAGATCATGTTACTCACTAGCAGGGCAGTTAAGAATAGCTGGAGTCACCCTTAACACAGTTCCTTTTAATTTCCAGGTTAACATTTCCTTATACTCAAGATGAAATCCCAAAATCATGGCAGTGAACCACTAACTTCTGTAGCTCCACTGTTATACTGTGGAACTGTTGCTGTTCCTTGGCATTTGTGACATCCAGAGACCAACCCTCATGCGTCCCTCTTAGGACAGAAATGTACTTTCTGGATAGGCTGGTACAAAATCCTCTCATGTTACATTTTAAAGCCTCAGAAGCAGTGTTTATTTTTCAGAGCCAGTTTTGTTCCACATTCCACTAAGCTGACATTTTGGCACCTCTAAAAATCACTGGAGCATGCTCTTAGCCACAAGAGTTTGGGTTTTCCCAAAAAAAAAAAAAAGTTTTCTTTCCAAAAACCTGCCTCCTTGATTAGGATACCTGTGTAAGAGCTAGAAGAGACAAGGAAAAGTGAATCCCAGTATCTTCTTCATGTGTAAGTTCAGTTTAGCTCCTAAGAAACAATACAAAATTATCCTCACTCAGATACAGCAGTTGTGTTATGCTGAAGGATGAAGCCCTAGAAATTCCACAAGCTTGGAAATAAGTTCCCAGGTGCCATGAAGTACCTACCATATGTGAACATCCGTGGAGAAGTGAGCTCAATGTTTGGCAGGGCTCCCAAGTGATTCAGGACAGCACATCTGTACCCATTCTTTTGGGCATAGTCAACAAAAGTGCGGATGTACTGCTTTTCACTGTGGTTAGCAATCCCAGGGCAGATCACCATCGTGACATCCTCTGTGCACAGAAAGAGAAGGAAGTTAAGTAAATGTCACTTCATGCAAATTGAGAGTCAGAAGGGTTCCAACTGAGATCCATGGGAAACCACCTACTAGAAGCAAGCTAAAAACCCAACAAGCCTGCCAAAAACCCATTATGGGACAGGAGATGAGCAGCTCTAGTGCTACAGATGTGAACAAGTAATTCATATTGCAGTAGATGAACAGTCCTGTAACTTCAGGGAAAGCTGCCCAAACAGTTCTACAGACACTGCCTAGAAACTAAGAGCAAATTCTTCCCTTTGAATGATGTTTTTGACATTACACATGTTCTGCCTTGTGACAGCCTGCAGTGACTAAGTGAGTGGAAGCTCTGGAGCCCACTGCTCGTTCATGCACCAAGTAGGATGGCTATGCTATTTTTCCTCTCATTTCTCTTCCAGAATTGAGTGTAACAATCTTCAAAGTGAAGCTTTGCTAAGCACAGACATTCTGATCGGCTGACATGAGCTATCATCTTCTTTGTGGCTAATGTAATTGTATCTGATGTGCTGACACTGTTCACTAGTTTAACAAGATATCATTTCATCAACTAAGAAAGTACTTCTTGTAATTCAAGTAAGCACAATATATTACATTCAAGATTAATGTATGTACTTCAGATTAGCTCTCAGACTCTTGAAAAGCTCCAACATGAGCAGCTCTAGCCACTGAATTTTTGCCTCATGAAGAAAGCACTGCTCAGATTCTTTTCAGTGGTAAAGACTGTTCTAGTGCAGCATTATACCATGAGGATCTCCACACTGATAGTTAAGAACTCTGCTTTTTCCAAAGGCCAAATGGGAGTCATGACATCAGCTACTGCAGCAGTAAATTGTATTTCTGAATTCAAGCAGAACTCAGTTTTAAGTACTGCTGTTACTAGCAGCAACAGTGAGTTTAAAGCTGACATTTACTCTGAATATAAATATATAGTGTTGTAAGGAATCCCCATGATTTTATACTTTTTCATGGAGCTCTCTTCATGTCTGGACTCCATCATACCCTTTGCACATGCAGTTTGTTTTCATGCAGAACTTCAAGCACATATTGTTAGTAAAGACTATCAAGACTCTATTTCTAAGGGGGGAATAGAAGTCTAGTTACTTGAAAGACATTGCACAGCTAGCCTCTGTTCTATGATCCCACAGCCTTAACTGGCAAAGGGCACTCCAATCAAGGCATACCACCAGATTCTCTTTGCCAGCCTCTCACTCGAGGCACAGGTTAAAGAACACCTCTGTTCCTTAACTCTCCATCCCTTGCCACAAACAGTTAATTAGTCTAGTAGGGTCTCTCCTGATGTCTGACTACAGGTACACAGAAAGATGGCGTCATACCCTTCACACATGAGTTAGTATTGCTTAGCAGCTCCCCTACCACCACCAGATGTAACATTTATCCTTTCTGCTACATCAAATAGTAGTATCCTCATCCATCCCCCAGAGCATAGGATCAAGGTCAGCAGCTAGATGCAGCCAGAAGCTGTTCGACTGACCTCCAATGCAGTGCTCGGACTGCGGCTCAAAGAGATCAAAGGTGGCTGTTGCTCCATCTGGCATCGCGAGGTACTTGCGAAGTCCGTGCGGATGCGGTGATCTCACTCTTCCCATTTTTCCGTAAAGGGCTGTCTGGATGTGTCCACTCTTTCCCCAAATCAGGGGTGGAACATACCTGAAAGAGGCAGTAATTTAATAGCTTATTCCTGGCGTGTTAACGAGCCTTTGAGAACACATAAGCACTCCCATAACGGATCTCCAAATATAGCACCAAATACGACATAGTTTTTGCTATGACTGAACGGGCAGCACTGATCTTTGCAGCTTTCCACAAGGAGAGACTGCTATGCTCTCAAAGCTGACAATTCAGCACTTATAGAAGCAGCAGAAGCCAAACCCGAGACATTCCTCTATACTGAAGTGTTACATGCACAAATGCTTCTCATCAAATACACAGAGGTCTTGTGCCTCTGTGACATTGGGAGAGCACGTTGCTAGCCAACCACACTGACTTCCAGAACCTGGAAAGCGTTGTAAATCTGTTTTAATTGAAACACTGAAGCCTGCTGGGTTGAGCCACATGAACTCATGTAAGCACTTGACTGTACAAGCCAATGGCAGAAACAACAGGGTTCACAGCAAGTGCTAGAAGACTGAAAGCCCCAAGACTTGCTGGCTGGAATGATTTCATATAGAACTGCTTTTCTCAGTTAAGGGAGAGCATGGCACAGGGTGATTCTGCCTCTCAAACAGAGCTAGGTAAAGCTGCATCAGCTTTAAAAGGAGCTATCAGAATTGGCCAAACTCCGTAATAAACCCCTTTCAACAGAAGAAGGGTGAGTCTACCAATTATGCTTATCAAGTGCATATTAAAGCTAGATGACAAAGCAAATTGTCTTTCTTTTCCTGGCTTAAAAAAGACATGGAGGAAACACCAATATTAGCTAAAAGCATTAAAGGCTCAGTTATCAGGGTTTTTTAGTCCAAGCTGAGCTGTAAGTGGTAACAGGACACATTCCATTGGTGATGGCAGGACAGTCACCCGGCCACTCTGCAAAGGAGAGACTGAGCCAGTGCCTTGAAAAAGACAGTTACATCAGCTCTGAACAGGAAAGCATGAATGATTTATTGAGTAGGAGAACAGCAGTCCCAGGGGACATGCTTCCAGTTAAGGAGCTGCAGTCTCTGCTACACAGAGCAGGGTACCCAGAAGAAACTTGAGAGCTGCTGACACCAACCCTGGATCCTCAGAGATTAGCAACTCCTTCCCTGTTGTGTTTTTTAGGGCTTCCTGCCATTATTTCCTTTGACTTCTTGAGGCCACACAAAGCAAAGATCGTGCTCTTCCCTATTCTCAGGGGACTAGGTAGCTCAGAACTCAGATGTATTACTTAAGCCCATAATCCACTTGAATGTGACAGAAACCTTGCCTTTGTGCTCTGACACTACCTACTCACAGAGCTGGACCTTCTTCCCATGCCTGCTCTTGTGCTTCATATCAACAACTCCCTGTTCCCCCTACACACTCCTCAAAAAAACCCTTTCTGTAGAAATATGAACTATCTAGGCTTATTTAGCAAGCCAAGAGGAGCAGTATGCTCTTTCTCCCTGTTCTGTTCTATCATCTACAAGGGAGGCTTCTTACAGTCGAAGCAACACAATAGTTCATTGTACAGCCTGTTTTTGCAAGTGCACTTCCCAAACAAACCCAGAATAGATTGCCACAGAAGCAGATACCACTTCAAAAAAGGCTGCAAAAGCTGCCAACTGATGCTTGTAACCTTGTAAATTAGCCCTCAGTTCATCCTGGATTTGATCACTTAACTATAAAGCTTTCCAAAGAATCTATGTGAGGCTAGTAGCACTATTTATCTTTTATCAGTCCAGCATCTCTGGGTGATCAGTGCAGCATCACTGGGACACATGCACTGACATGCAGCATGCCAGACATGCAGAAGCTCCCAGCAATGATGGGGACCTCTGGAATTGCTGGTAGAGATAGAAAGTAGTCAGGGGATACATTCTCACAATTCAAAGTATATATCCATTGGGATAGCAGTCAATGTAAACAAGGCTGCACAAGGACTACAGATGGTTCTGCTCAAGTCACATACAGCTCACTGCATAGGATTTTGAACAGCAACTATTCTGCCAGATGGAAAAGACAATTCTCTTCTAAAACAAGAAGCAGCAGCTAGCTTCACCCCAGCCATGTACTTCACAACCAGTTCAGGTCAGTAGCCATACCCTACACTGGAGAGTGCTTGACTGTCTTTTTGTCTCTTTCATTGAAGTCCTTTGCAGTGGGTTTTGCTAACAGCCTGTGGGGAGCTGTCAAATACAACCTATACTAAGAATTTGTAGCTCTTAAGAGACACAGATGTCAATGTTGTTGCACAGTTTCTAATCTTAGGTCAAACACATACATTGGAAAGTTCTGGTGACTTTGCTTCTATACAGTGCTTTTCAAATCAAAGATTGCTCCAGGTAAAACCCAAAGTCTTACTGCACAGGGCTAACACGAAAGCAATTTCTCCAGCTACAGCAGCTGTGACTGATGACTGCTACCACCTTGATGAAAGAACAGAAATCAAGAATCTCTGCGAGCATCAATCCTTTCTTCATGTTTACTTACAGTTCCGTTTCCAGCTCTAGGTTACAGTCATTCAGTGGAATAGATGCTGCAGCTGCAGCAGTGCAAACCACAGGATGTTGTTAGAGAGGAAATTAGAAGTCTTCAAAGCCTTACCACTACTGCCGGTGTTTAAATGAAGACAAATGGCTTCAAGCCTGCTTGCTTACCAAGAGTGTAGTACTTGCCTGTCTCCTCAGGTCACAGCTGGCCTCTCTGAGGAAAAACACCTCAAGTCTGCCTTCAAACAACCCAACTGGAAGTTATGTGAAGTCCTGACCTCCAGTAAGTCAAAGCTTTACACTGCTTTTACATAGACAAACAGCAGATGCAGTTTCACTGGTATGTTCTTCATTAAAGAAAAGACTAAAACCAACAGGAATCCTTGTGACTCCATCCATAATGATGGACAAATGATACCTATGGGTTCCACACCTCTCCAAGCTAGAAGTGCTTTAAACCCTACAGACAAGGGTACATGCACTACTTGCTCCCTTCAGAGTGGACAAGCCAGCGCTTCCAAGCATCCTATGGACCAAGCAAGTGAAATGCTCAGCTTAGTTTTTATGTTAGCTCCAGTCAGTTAAGCATCACACTGCCTGCAGCAAAGATGTGCTGGCGTTAGTCATTCTGCATGTAACTACACTCTTCAGGTAAATATTCAAAGTTCAAGTTCCAACATGAATAATGTGCACAGGACAGTGCTCTGATGCAGAGATTTGTCACTCCTGCTCAGGCAAATTTAAGCATGTTTAATATATTTCTGCATTTTGCCCTAAATATAAAGCAGTTAAAGCTCTGAAATACATGCAAATGTGAGAGCAGCAGCTTGTTATCTTGCCTATCTTTTCTTCTGCTACTGCCTATCAGCCTTTAAGCAATAGGCTCGTGGTGAGATAAATATCCTCAAACCCCTTAAGCATCCAGGCTCCAGGAAACTGATCACAAGACTTCAACAGAGAGGGGCAAGAGTTGCCCACATTGTATAGATCTTGCATAATCAGTGAAAAAATAAGACAAGTTGAAACTCTTCTTACCAGACTGATGCAAAAGCAAACAGCTACTAAAATATTACTTTTCTTTACCAAGTTGCCAATCTTACCTACCAGAAACCCCTATGAAGCCCTGTCAGTAACAAAGTGATGCTCTATATTATTGCATTCCAGTAAAAACTGTCTTCAGCTGAAAGTCAAATCTGACTTTGCAAAGCATCCTTATGATCTCTAGTAGAATCAGGCATATGATCCGACTATTTCTGTTGACTCTGCATTTTGGCAATGGATAAATCTGTTTTTAAAATCTCCCTGTAAATGACTTCTATCTACATCTTTCAGTGAAAGTCTACAAGAACTTTCCAAGTACTGCACATAATAGTGCAAGACTGCACGGGACTGAAGGGCATCTTTTCATCCAGGGTTTATGTGGACTTTCAGCTTGCTTTTACTAAAACTGAATGGGAGAGCACAGAAAGAACCCTTCAGTCATGAAGGTGCATATCATCACACTAGTGAGGAGAAAAAAGCTTGCCAGGAATTGTGTAAGTCTTCACTCAGTGAAAAAGCACAGATCAGATTTTATTTAAGCCTATTTTCTAAAAATCAGTTCCAGAGACAGTTTCTTATTCAACCCAGCTGCAAAAAACCTAACTATCCAGTGGTGACTGCAAGAGCCAGCACAGATTGTTTTGCAGTGAAAACAACATTCCTCATGGCAAACAGCTGAAAAGAGATGCTCCTGTGAACAACCATTCATCTGCAGAAGAGTATGTACTCAGGGGTATTTTTCTTATGGCTTACCTTAACAAAGCAAGCTCAGCAGGGTGTAACACATAGAAACACAAGCTAGATACCATGCAGGCTGAGCAACTATGTAGTATTCAGTTTAAGCTGCATTTAAGTATTGCCCTTTAGGTTTTATGCTAAAACTATTACTACTGCTAAATCTAATCATGTCTTCCAAACAAGGCCCCCCACTCATAAAAGCAGGTGGCTTGCCTCCAGCACTGATATTAAGTAGAAACAGGGAAAGTGTTCAAGGACATGACAGACTCCAACTCCTCTGTAATGCCTGCTATAAACCAAAGCGGATTTGAAAAGCAGTGTACTGTAGAGATTATCCCAGCACACCAAATTTCATTAAGTATTCCCCAGGGTGCCCTGTTCCAGCACCACATCTATTGCAGAACAATGGAAATGCTGCTTATAGTTTGCAGATGACAGAAGCAGAGTTGTGAACAGCAGTCAGAAAGACCTCTTGCCAAAGAGGTACATGCATGCCCACAACAGGACGAGGATGATGTACCACGATAGCACAGACAATGATAACACAGAAGAGCTAAAGGCAAAGTTGTGTTGTACTAGAAACAAATATTTCTATTTCTGTGAAATAAGAACAGCTTCCCTGTTTGCTTCAGACCCAAAGGCTTTTAACTGACTCATTTTCCTGTTTTGATCTGGTCAGCTGCAACAGGTATCAGGCACTCTGAGTAAAGACAAATATTTGAGGCAGTCAGTTACAGCTTCCAGTAGCCAGTCCTGTAACTTCCAGTAACAGGATGCTGTAACAGAAGGCAGACAGGAGAACAGGTCTGGGGATGCCAGTTACTTATTATGGAAGCTGACTTATACAGCACAAGTACAGAGTTCAGTCTTAACTGGCTAAGTGAATACACAGCCAGTTACATAAAGGTGATCACAAATGCTAATGTTTTAGCTCCAAATGCTGCATTTCAGCTGTGCAGCACAGCCACAACTATTTTCATAGGTGGCTGTCCACAACAGTGCCTGAGAGCAAGAGAATTCCTAGGTGCTTCACAAACCTTCTCCTAGCACTTTGATATTAAACTCAATTCCAACATGTGATTGTAGGTTAGGTTTTAGTGGTGCTCAGGCAGCAGATTATAATTTTAGAGCACATACATTGCCCAGCATGCAGGAATTTAGGAAAGCAGCTGCTGTATAAGCAGCTCACACAAAGCACATAAAAACTGTGCTATTTTTATTAGCAAGCATCAGCATTTAGGTCCTCAAAAAGATGTGAAGTGGAAGTTCAGCAACAGGCGTATTTCTGAAGCATTACTTCATTCCATCCAAGGAGATTAACACATTCAATATTAACTCTCACATCATCTTTGATGTGCTGTTGTGCATTAGATGCTGATGGCAAGAAAGCAGAGCCTACAATTTGTCCAAGTCACGGGACACCAGGAACCACTACCTGCGTTATAGCAGGAAGACAGGTTATTTTTCCCCCCTTTACAGAGCAGTCTGGAGCTATTTAAAGGATGCTTTACAAATCAAACCTTGATTGAACCTTGTCCTTTATTTGATGCTGGGGAACGCAATTTGAATTCCAGTCAAGAAACCTCATCTAAAAGTCTGCAGGGTTCAACTCCCTCCTCCCCAAATATGTAAAAGTGGCTTTTTCTGCATCAGTGCAGTCAGGCTGTTCAAAGTGGCAAAGAAAATATCTAACAGCAGAACTTTAAAGCAGCTTACAGAGCTTCCATGTCCCCTGAGCTTCTGAAAAACAAACTAACCTAAGCAGAGTGTTTGCTGCCCATAGAACCTGTATGAAGTCAGAACTATTTAAAAGTACAGACTGGTCTCCTTGGTTAAATCACCTTCTTTCCAATTTAGGCAGCTTTTATTTAGTAAAGGGCATGAGTATCACAGAACGTTTTCTTTGGTGATGAGAGCTGGAGAACACAACGCTTCAGCCAATGCCACAGCAGAGCACTTAAGCAAGTACTCAGACTCCCCCCAAGGCTGCTTCACTCCCCCGGGTCAATGCTTCAACTTCCCAATAGGGAGCTGCCATTCTTCTCTACCTCTTAACATGTTCACCTGCCAAAGCTTTGGAAGGAAGACTGTTCTTCTCGTTTATTATTCTCCTGGAAGTGTTCCTCCCAGGGTAAATCACGAAGGAGTTGACAGGAATCAAATACTATTTGCCATTAGATGGAAGGAAAGAACATTGAAACGCTTGAAGACAGCTTTTCTGACTACTTGTCTCCTTGCATCTAGGAGAAAAGCAGTGACAGTGCAAAAGAGTCTTCTGATACCAGGCAGCCCGCTCATCCAGTATAGGTTACTGTGCAAACAAAGGATGAGAAGGATCCAGACTGGATCTTTGACAGTGTTTACTAACAGGCTTGACAGTCATTTGCCTCAATCTTTGAGAAGCTTGCCTTTATTAATGATAAAAGTGTGCAGGCAGCAAGGATAATTATTTTCGATAAGGATGACACTTGTGCCACACCTGCACAAGAATAAAGACACACATTGACTTGGCACAGGAGAAACTGGGAACAGCCAAGAAAATAGCCCAGTACAGCAAGCACTGGCCAACTTTGTCCTCGTGAATCAAAGAGCCAACATTGCATTGCTACAGGAATAAGATGGCTGACTCTATACCAACTTGGGAGACAGGAAAAGGAGACAGCTGCAGCCAGGGCTTAAGCCTAAGTGCCCATGGGCACCAATAGCTGTGCTGATTTGCAAGAGCTTCCATGCAAGAAGCAGCTCTCTGAATGAAAGAGTCTAATTATGCTACTCCACTTGGTAAGCCAAAATGCAGAAGGTAAAGGGAAATGAAGCTCTAGCAAAACAGAGTCTCTTGCTTACCAGTGTTTTATAGGTAGGTAGAAAGCTCCTAGTAGCTGAGAGGACTGTAAAAAGCAGTACTAACATCTGCAAGTACAAGGTACATGGCACACAGCCATCTCAGGCAGTTTTACTATCCAAAGTTCTTACGTTATTCATCCACCACCACTTGGCTTACTATGGTTACTATGTACTGAGTAACTGCATAGGTGAGGATGGTGTCATAAAAGGGAAATAACATCCAAAAGTGCGTTTTCCCCAAATATTTTTGAACAGCTGCACAGATGGAATAACTTTGCTCACTTCTGCTTCCTCCCCTTCCAGCAATACCCTCACCTCCTCCTCCCTAAACATGAGGGAGTTGAACAAACCAGGTCTGAAAGCCAGTTCACAGCTGTACAGAAGAACTGGTCTTTAACAGATCTCAGACAAACCCAGTACTGACATAATGGGAGGGATTGCTGGGCTACTTATTTTGCTTTCATGGTAGAATCTGAAAAAAGAGCTGCTTAATCAGCTTTCCCAACACTCGGAATAATTAGCAAGTAATCAAAGCCCTGCAAGATTTTGCAGTGCAGCATGGCACAAGCTGTTTGCACATAGCTTTCTGCTAATTAGTCCTACAAACTGCTTTATGCATAATTGCAGGCATTCAAATGTATTTGTTCTCCTTTAGTGTCCAGGTGACTTTCATGATAGAGACAGGATTTCTTTGATTTTTTTTTTTCATTTCAGTATTGAAAAAGGTCTGTGACATCACTAGAATAGAAAAAACCCACACATATCACTTTACAGCGTTGTCTTTCCTGCAAACCCTTTCAATCCCCAAGAACTATCCTATTCCCATTTTCCCCAACATAGATACAGAGGTAACAAGACTGAGCAAGTAGCTACGGACATATTTTGTTCCAGTTTGTTTCAGTTGAGTTTGCTTCCTGGGGTCATGCAAGCCTTTCAGAGGGTGTTCAGCTCAAGAACCATGTGCTGGAAATCACTGCTCCAGTTTTCAGAGAAGCTGATCCAGGGAAAGCTAATAACCTGGATGCACACTCTTAACGCAACACCAGGGTTCTGCAAGCTCTTCACTCCTGCAATTAATGCACAACAGATGTACTGCGATTTTTAGACATGTTCATTCTTTTGGGAATGGTTTGTTCTCCAACTGAAAGCAAAGAACACTGCTCTAAGTAGTGCTAGGAGATTGTGCCATGAGAACAGAGCTAAAATAGGAGTAAACCGGACTGAATTAGCTTACAATCTGTTTCCAAAGATAAGCCTAATGCCAGTCAGTCTTCAAGACTTGTAATCAGCACAGCTTCAAGTTTGCTCTTTCAGTGACTAGAGACATGTCAATTTGCAGTGCCAACAGTGAGACAAGTGTCCAAGGTATCAAGTAACTAGAGACTTCTTAGTTTATTTCTTAGGGAAGCAACTGCTTTGCAGTTAAGGCACTAGACATAGCCAAGAATTCAATTTCAACGCTCAGCTTCAACACACTCTTATGTTACTACCAAATTCAGAGTCCATCTGGGAACTCTCTCTGGGCTCCAATTTAAAATGGATAATGCTTTGTTTCCTCCAGGACTTTACAGATCCTATGGTCTATGATCTTACACCTTATGTAATCAAGGCAACTAACACAGCATCGCTAAAAGCCTCTCATCTCCCCTAAAATGACTATCATTAAGTCAGCTTGACTTTTGAGATCCGAAAGGAAGGCTCATGCAGCTGCACTCCGCACTTACTAGATAATTGATGTATTTAGGGCTTCTAAATAGGACTTGCAAGTTTTCAAAGTGATTGCAGAAGAAATACTGTAATCAAAGTCCTTGTCCCTCCAAAGCCTCATGAAATTGTAGTAAAAGCTTCATATTACTGGTGAGGGTAAGGACAACTGCACTCATTCTGAAGGTCCTAGAACGGAAGGTCAAGGATCAGCCCACTCAAATATGCAGTTGACATAAGGTCAATTGAAAGTGGATTCAACAGGCCTAGAGCTGGCCAGTATGTCATTACTTTGTTAAACTAGTTATGATGTGCTCTACCAGTAATAAATTTCATTAGTCAACTTAAGGCACTTCAAGTAATAGCAGGCACTTTAAAACTAACAGCCATCCCTGCCTTCATTAAGTGCACAGACACACTGTGAGTGTTTCCTTCCTGTGAGCCCTGACAAATTTCTTCCCTAATAGAGAGCACAGGAACAAGTGCTGACTGCATCCATCTTTCCCCCGTTTCTGCAGACAGTTGGCTATATAGTGCTGGTATAGTACAATATTAGCATCCAGCTACCACAGAGAACACAGGGATGACATTCCATACATCTATGGATAACCCCGCTCAACAAGGCTTGGGTCTAAACCTAGGTACCTGGGACACTAACAACAGTGAAATGCTTGATTTGGAACAGGTTTATTTTATCAAGAGAATACCCTGACATTCATTTGCACTCACATTTCAGAAACACACTAGGCAGAAGAATGGTTAAGTGCAGATCTTCTTCATACAAGACAGGTCAGCATGGCAAATATACATACTACTTACTCTTTGGTCAGAAGTGGGCAGGATTTGAGTAGGAAGCGTGCCAAAGCAGAGTCTTGGTAGATGAGTTCAGGAGGGGCAGTTGGGCTTTTTAAATTTAAGCAGCGAACAATAACATAGAGAGCAGCAGCAACTGCAGCTAGCTTCACCCCATCAAACACTGCTGGCAGCTCAGAGGTTTCCAACATCGCACTCATCTTGAGCCTGGAGATAAAACCAGTATTAGTATTAAAGCCTTTTGCAATATACTGTTGGATATGAACATTAACACAAGACTGTGCTACCCAACTAGATTTGTCAGTTACCACTGCTACAAGAATCCTAGCATATCAACTCAGACTAGCAACTTCCAGGATGAAAGCAAGTTCATTTTGTACTGCTCTGAACATCCTGACCACCACAAGAAACAGAAACCAGATGATCATTTGGGGAAGGACATTTATTCCTAATCAATGCTGCATTAGAATTGCAACTGTCTCAGGTGATAAACCCCACAATCCATAGTAGCTAGTCAACGCTTTCAGGATCTTGGCCAAGACAGCTCAAATAGAAGTCGAGTGAAGAGCCAGGCTATAAAAGCACATCAGCAGCTTTGGACGTGTGCTTTCTCCCAGATGCACAAGCCAGGCTTGAAAAGAAGAACTTGAAAGAACTACTGTGTTAGCTCCTCAGCCTGAATTTTACAACTCCATGAGCTGCAGCTGGTACTAACTCCTGCACATATTTAAGGTGGTTACTTTATGTAACAGCAAGTTCAGCTTTCAATTCGCTGTAGTTCTGCAGCTGAAGGAGCATTAAATTAATATTTAGTCTTTCAAGGGCTTCAAGGTAAAGGAAGTGGACCAAGGGAGGGAATTTAAACCCCCCACAATATAACAATATGCTTCCAGATTGAAATCAAGTTCTTTAACTGATCCAGCTTCTTTTGAACATATGGTTCAAATAACTTGCTGCAGATATAGAGATTCATGTTGATAGGGCAGGCTTTTCTCAGTCTTTCCTCAGTCACATGGCTAACCCAAGTAAGACAAGTACTGACAAGTCAAGCCTTACCAACTTCACTTTTTCCTCAAACTAGGAAGAATTGCCAGTCCTCAGTAGAACTGTCACTGGATCCACGTGCTATCCGAGTTATCCTGCAAGAAGATGAAAAGCAAATTGACTGTTAACAATAGGGCCACATCTCAGCTGGCAGCAAAGAAAACAAATGCATACAAAGGTCCTATCACAGACATTTCAATTGATTTGTGTATTCAGTCATAATTGCTTCAACTCTGATACATCTGCATTAGAAATCTGCCTGTGGACAGATTCCAGACTAGATCAGTCGCCTACAGCATATTAATTCATTTGTAGTATGCAAATGACCTTCATGAGTGAATAGACAGCAATAGTGAAAAATCAGTGAAACTCCAAAGGTAAGCCAAGCTATGAACTTCCAGAAGACCACACAGTCACCATCTTTGCAAGACAGTGGCATTGTGCCCATTACAAAAGCTACACAACTCCCTATTTAAGACTAGAAGTAAGTCTACTGTTCTCAACTTTGTGCAGTATCTACACTGCTCCTGAAGTGTGAAGCCAGTCTGAAAAGAAGTTTCCTGCTACTTTTACTCAGGCTTAGGGAGGCAGCTCACTCCTACAGATGGAAGCTTGTAAACAGTCTCTGCTTGTTCCCACACTTGCTTTTTGAGACATTACAACATATCACACTTCAAGCTGGTGAGAGCCACCAGGAGCCTCAGATACAGCCACCTAATTAACACCAGTGCACACACACCGGGGCTTGTTACAGGAATTTGATGATGCCAATAAAGGAGTGAGAGCTTTCAACCTGCAACCATAAAAATGTAAGTGATATTTACACTTAGAACTGATTCCCTACAGGCACACAAACCAATGGGGAATCAGAGCTTCCAGTAAAAAGCTCCAGAACTGTCTGCTCTCTACCATGGCTGCTGCTTCCAACACCAAGAATACACCGAACACGACAGGTCATACCAAAGCCTTGCTCAGAGCCTCAAAAACACCCTCACAGCCTCAGAAGTACTTTCTGTACTCAAAGCAGCCACACTGAAACTCCTTGGAAGAAAACAAGTCTGCCATCAGCTGCCAATTAACAGCGTGCTGGAAAGCTGCAGGTTGCTGCCACCACAACTCCCTGCTTTGATGGAGAACAGAGGGCAAGGAAAGCAAAGACATTTAATACTGAACAACTCTGAAGGCTTTGTTTTCCATTTCTGGGCTTCACACAGGAGTGGGCTACAAAAAGCCATTTATTTTCCCACTGAGATTACATTGGCATGTGTCTTAGTGTGAGCGCAATGTTCAGCTGTAGTACGTTATCTCACTTCCATACTTAGACTTTCACCAACGCTACCACCAACTGCTTAAGAGACAACATGCAAACTACAGTAATGGCTTCTCCAGGGAAAGCACAATAGGCAGAAAAGCAGACCAAGATCCTGAACTCACAACCAGGCACTTAAACAAATCTTCCCCAGCTGAAACTCCCATAAGCTGTGTTGGCATCTTCCTTTCATTAGGAGATACAAGAAGTTACCCAAGGCCTTCCCAGCTGGGTCTGAAGCCAGTTCTCTGTTTACAGCTTTCATGCTATTAGTGAATTTGTTAAAACTGGTATGGATTAATCATTAGCATTTTATCCTCGTTACTCAGTAGAACGGATCCAACTAAGCTGTATCTTCCCGAGAGTCTTCTCTCTCAAGTGATCTTCAGATTACAAGCACATCTTCTCAGACTTCTATTTTAGCCTATTGCTACTTTAAAAAAGCACACTTTTTTTGAGTTACACGCAAAAACCAGCTGTTAAGCAAGATCAACACTTCTGAACTAGTATTTTTCTATTTTAGACAGTCTAATGCACATTCACTGCACTTACACACCTCAAACATGTGCTAGAGGTTCATGTATTTGTCAGTATCTCTACCTAAAAGTTCAGTCTGCATACTAATACAGCTAATACAAAGTTGGCAGTGCAGCTGCACAGCTGCCTACACTGATTCACTAAGCAATGGATCTAGTACGTGAAGACTAGATTGGTCAGGTATGGATCCAGCTGCGGCACTTCAGGTACCTCCTTCTAGAGTCTGGTCTTTCTGAAGACCTAAACAGACCTATCTCAACCAGGGCAGATTTGTAGAGGCTGATGCACAGCATTCTGCTCTGAAATGTTAAAGAGTTCAGCTCACTGAAGCAGATTTGGGAGCTCTGCCTCTAATCGCATAGGTCAAATGCCTCTCTGTTTATAAGCAGGGGGCAAGGTCACCTTGCTTTTGTTTTGTTAAACCTGGTTTGCATCGACCCAATAAATTGTTGTTTACAAAAAGGACATAACTAGCACTGAGCCAGCCAGGTTTTAATCTAGAATCTCCTCTTAGTCAGCATTAATACAAACAAACATTTCTGTATACAGAACACTAGATTCGCTCTTAGCAGGCTAGACAAAACGAGCAAGAGGCAGTAAGTGCATCACTGGAAGCAATTAAGCCTGCCTTTTCATCCATCACAGGGTCCGAGATCCACATTCAGGAACACAAAGAAGCTGAAGCTCTTGGGACTGAAGATGTTATTCTGGAGCACCTTAAGTGTACAATTCTTTTTATAATTCACTTATAGGCATGACAACCCCAAAGACTGAGAGTCTTTTCAAGCAATGTTCTTAAGTCCCATTTGTGACTGAGGACTGACTGTAAAATCAATCACTTGAAGGCAAGGGCTGGATTTGTGGAGTCTTTTCATTTGCCCTTTCATCACAGAATAAAAAGCTGAAGATGATGTTACAGGAGGAAACACTTCAGCATTACTGTTAACAGCATGCACCTTACCCTTACAAGTATAATGAGAAAAGCCCCATGTCTCTCTATTCCAGACAGGAATAGAAACAGTACAACAAAAGCCGGAAGAGCTGCAGCAAATTCTGTGTGTCTCCTTTCAAAGACACTGGGTTTTGGGAAAGCCATCATCAAGATACTCACTTGTAAGTGAATTAATGACTGACAACAAATCCGAGACCTGGGCACATTCCTATTCCAGGTTTCCCAGGGAGAAGAGACTCTTTCAGGGACAGAAGTCACTTCACCCCATGACTCAGTGGGGCACGCACAGGATTTGGTAGCTACCAAGCACTAAAGAGTCTCCACCCAAGCCAAAGCTGAGCCTGACTCTGCATGCTGGAAAGCCAGCACTAAAAAAGCAGACATTAAAAGAAGCCACTCCCAAGGGGTCCTTCCCTCAGGCCTTTTAGTGAGCAACTGAAAGCCTGGCAGACATTCCACTGAAGCATTAGAGATGCTTTGGGCTAAGGTGAAGATGCAGCCAGATGGAACTGCCTACAGAGAAGAGTAAAGGCAGCCTCTTTAAAAGCAGCTCCACTACCAAGATACTTTATGCTTTTTACAGTCACTGAAGAATCCTGAAGGAATCTTGTTTCCAGGAATAGCAGTTTGATACAAAAGCCTCCTAGATGCCCTCCCACCAGTCAACATTCTGGCTGACTAGTGCTACCAGAGCTCAGCTGAACACCAACACATTGGAACATGCCTGGCCAACACTGAAAGCCTTTACAAATCCTCTTTCCTATCTTCTTTCAAGGAGTGCAATACCCTCCCTTCCCCACTAAGATTCAGAAGAGCCAAAGAGGCTTTTCTAGACAGATTAAGCAGACAAACTTCATTAACTAACATATCTTGGACTGGTTTCATTTATTTGTACTGCCTCCTTGGGGAACAAAACTCTAAGCAAGTCAGCTAGACAAGAGGAAAGGAAAACATCCCACTTTCAAGCCTTGTGTCTAGGCAGATGGGAAAGTATTAAGCCTAAACTGCTACTTTAACGCCTCCATAAAGTTACATAGATACAAGAATTTGAAGGCCAGTACTATGCCTGATGGGCTTAGGCACACAAAGCAACACGTCACACCACTTGAGACTGGCATCCAACCAGCCCAAGCTTACCTCATGCAGAACCTCCCATTATATTCAGTGGTAGATCACAAGAGAAGCAATGCTGAGATCATCTTGATGTATCACTCTGTACTTCTGGCTATTTAAAAGAACCAACTAAGTCTCGGACCTCAAAGCACAGAGGGAATAATGAAGAATTAGCCAAGCATTTCAAGCACTTAAGCTTAGATTTAGATGTGGTCAGGAGAGATAAAGTGCAGTTATCACCAGAGTCATCAGGAGCCTGGCAAAGCCCACCACAGTTTCGCTGTCAAACATCCAATAGGTTCTTATCTCCAAATAAAGAGGGCACTCTGACATGGTCCATCACAAGGATGCTTAAAAGAACATTACATGGAAGTCTTTGGTGCAAATCCCTCCACCTTGAGCTAGAGCCAGCACCCAGGCCAGGATCTGGTTGGTCGGTGAGTGTACAAAGCAGCAAGTACTGTTTACATCATGTCCCAACAGGAATTTCTTGGCTGGAGCCTTCAATGGAATTTGACCTTTTCATCGGATACAATACTTGGCTCACACACTAAATTTAGAGGTACTGTGAGGTTACAGGGACAAAGTTCATAGCACCAGGCACACCTACACTGCCAGAAAGGCAGGTGCCTTTAACTGGAGATTTTCTTCCTTTATTGAGAGGTCCTACACCTTCAGAGCAGGAGCCAAATACCTAAGATGGGTGTACAAACCAGCTTGCTTAAGAAAGCACCTGAGAATAATTCTCTAGCCATCACAGCCATAAACTCTTCAGGTTTTCACTTCCCCAAGAAGGCTAATTTACAGTCAGATGAGCCCAGGATTTCACTTCCTTCTAGCTACAGGAACTGCTTTTGTTTCTTCACAATATCATTTGAACTGATCACAATGGTTCTGCTGCCTGACAGGCAGATGTTGTGTATTACCTAAGAACGTTGTTATGTAGACTCCCTGTATGTCACTTTATCTGGTTACCTGGCTTGTTTCAGATGGATTAGAAAACACTGCATTAGTTTTTATTGCACACACCTGATACATGAGATTAAGCTAAGACTAGGCTCTGATGACTCCACACAAATCAATTAATTGCATCTTATCTTAAAGGAAAGACTCATGTTATTTAAACCAACATATTTATTTGATTACTGCAGAGTCTTAGGACTTTGTCCCACTCTAATCACTGCCTTATGCAACCACAGGGCAGAGCTTCAGCCCCTTGCTGACGGGTGATATCCCCCAGTGATATGGTTTAGTGGTGGTCTCGGCAGTCCTGACATAATAGTTGGACTTGATGATCTCAAAGGTCTTTTCCAACCTACCTGATCCTATGATAGGTCAAGCTTACTTTTAGGTACTGAGAGAGAAGAAATACTGGCTAGCACATTTCCACAGTCTTACAGTATTAGCAGGTGTTTCTTGCCTACCACGTAACTGTCAGCATACAGCATTAAGCTCAAGGGAGGAAGTGGAATAAACACACTACAGAGAACCTGAGAACCCATGTTCCGTAGTTAGGGAACACTATTAACATGAAGCCAAAGATAGCCAAGTCAGCCAATACAAACTGCATTACAGACAAAAGCCCCCATCCCCGAAGGACCCTGCTCTATTCCTTCACTATATTTTGAAACACATCATACTGTTAAAGGTACTCTAATCCCCCCATGCCCACAGCCACAGAACTCAGATATACATATCCTAGGAGCAGCCCAAGGTCCAAGCACATCACAGTTGTGTGCTCAGCTAAAGTGTGCACAGCCAAGGAAGTGGGGAGCATGCCCCACACTAGATTATCTGCACAGCAAGAAAAGACCATCGATCATCAACATACACATTAAGACAGCAGGAAAGCTTGATTCAAAACTGATTCAGTTCGAGCAGTCTGAACAGACCTATACCTGAACAGGATCAAAAGCTGAGGTGCCACTTTACTCTGAAGTCTTCAAAACCTTTGCTCATTTTGCTTCCCCTGACGAGCAGCTCTGCTCCACAGCAGTACAGAAGATTTGCAGAGTCATTCTCTCAGTTTGTCCATGACAGACAGAAGGCTCATGCTACAGAAGTTTAATTCACATAATAACATCAAAAATGAAGCAACACTTTTCAGGACAAAATAACCAAACAGACAGGACCTGACCAACACACAGCGACCACTACTGCACAATACCCAAGTTTTACCAGAATGCCTATTAAAGCAGAGATTTGGGAGCACTACAATAGTGACCAGCAACTCAATGTTTGAAGCTACATCACCTACTCCCCTGCTGAACCTGAGCAGGAGGTTAGGGATATTACAGGTTTCCTTACCTCTTACAGGGATGCTCACTGTAAGTGACAGTGCATCTTGTTATTTCACTCAGTACAGTCTTGCATATTCACATATGCCCAACCAACATTTCACGGAACTGGGTGTTCCAGTTAAGGGAGAGCCAGGCTTGAACAACCTCAACATAATCCTTCTGGAAGCTGTGTCTCTACGCAAAAGCATTCTGAAGATGAAAATATGTTTAGAAGTGTGACAAATTGCTGAACTCACTAGCAGTCACTTGTCCTAGCTGACCCTTGCCATGAGGAGCCTGCTATTTGAGCAGTCAATGTCCTGAGTAGGACTGTAGCTCAATTATTAGCAACTCGTACATCACAAGTTTCAGAGGGTTTTTGTGTTTATAAGAGCTCAGTCCTTATTAGTAGAGGAAGTTGTCACTGTCTTTTATTATAGTCAGACCAAACCCAGGATGATGAGAAACACAAATATTTCTCAACAGCAGTAAGTGCTAGGCAACTGCACTTCTTGGTCAATCTAGAGATACAGATTAGTATCTTCTGCACATTGCAAGTGTGACACTTCCGCTGCCATTACTGCTAACAGAGCAAAGGCACAAAGATATTTCAAGCACCTGGTTTGCACAGAACTGCTTTGCAAGGCATTTTGGATTACTGATGCCTGCTGCTGGCACTGAGAGACTTATCCTTATTATCAAGTCAACTGATACAGCTGGAGAAAAGACAAGCCCTTGGGCACAGAAACTTTCTTAGAGAGCTAGAAGAGGCTGATAGCTGCCTGACTAGGTTAGCATCATTGCCACCCACATGTTGGGCAAATGGGACTTTGCTTCTCCATAAGAAGGACAGACTGCCCTTGCACACTGAAATTAAATCAAATTGACCACAATCAGCTGAGTCTGATCAGACTTTTAACTGCATATAAGCTTAAACTTCACCAGCTATTTAGGCTGAAGGGGAAAGATTTGCCTGTAAGTACGGCTGATCTCTAGTATACATTAAGAACAGCAATTCAGAGCTATAACACATCATGAAATACAATCTTCCAGAAAAACTCAAAAGTGTAGATGGAGACTCCAATACACTGAGTATCATAATTTAGGTTTTTGCTGAAAAGTCCAGAAAACCAGTTCCAGGCTGGTGTCTGCATCTGTATCTTTCAATGAGGATTACAAGGACCAAAGACCCCAGCACATACACCCCTGCTACAGACTTTGCTAAATCCCATTCTTCCTTAACTTAATCAAAGTTCTGGCATCATGAAAGTAAGGTAGAAGAGGCTGGAGATACAGAGCAAGAAAAGGGAGTAACAGAGCAATGTGAATCCAGGAGCACCCAGGACATTTCCATTATCAAGTGAGGTTAAACGATACACACAGAAGACAGCAAGACAACAACCACAGGTTTGAATCACGCTCTAAAGCCATGTACTATAGAATTTGATGTTCTGTAGTACACCAAATTACACCCAGAAGTACAGCTGGAACTTAGCAGATTTGAATAACCTCTCCACATGCCTGTTGTTGAGAACAAACACAGTTACTCTGCCACCTTTCCTTCCCAATACCACATCCCAGAACAGTGACTATTTCAATGTATTAATCTCTTGGTTTTCACATGACATGTCTAATAACACAGCTTTATGAAACACTAAGTCTAAGCTGGTGCTCATTTCCTGAATAGAAAAAAATACAGCTTTTGCAAGAAAAGTAGAACAAATTAACTTTAAAGCTTAACTTCTTCAGAAACAGTTTTGCAAGATGGAAGATTTTAGCTAACCTCCATGGCTTTTCCAACCCTAGAAGAAGTCTGGCACAATCTTAGGTCAGCCTCACCTCTGTGCAGCTAGTTCATTCAGTAATATAGAGGACTTTCCCGTGCAAAAGCTGAAATACAACTGGTTTTAAGAATAAGGCAGGAGAACAGAAGAACCCAAACGTTAGCTCCTAGGGGTTTTTTTTATAGCCACCTCCTCCTTACTCGTAAGACTGAAACAAGTGATAGCTACAATAATAAGAAAAGCAACATGTCCACTGATCCAAAAAGAGACAAGAGAATTTATTTAAGCTTCACTTGCAACATGAGAACTAAGCAAGCATCTAGGAAGAATGTGAAGTAAAGGAACCAAGATAACAACAACCCAAGACTAGCTGTCAATAGCAAAACTCCCTGCACAGGAAATAAACATTATCAAATAAGGTCTGAAAATAAGTTATCAGAAATGGAGACAGCTGAATTGGGTGTTCTATGAACACCATACCAGTGATTGACTAGAATGCATCAACGTAAGCAACATTACAAATGTGGCTGAGCATGATAATCACTGATAAACACGGTATGCAAGATGAACACGCTTTAACAGTTAGATGATTAATAAAAGCCACAAACATTTATTACAGGAGGCACCAGTGCTGTGGAAACCAAACAGCAACCTTTAAAAGGAGACAGGATTCTTCAGTACTTACCACACCAGTGACAACTGTACCATAATAAGAGGAAGCTGTTATGAATTCTCTGATAAGAACTGCATGAGAATGCAACCCCTCCAGACATAACTGTGGGAATAAAACTGCTGCTGACATGCCTCTTAGAAAGAGTTAGCATCAGGTGAGGGCCTTCACGAGCTATAATACATCAACTAGGGCAGATTTATCTATCCATCCTGTGCTGGAGTAAGAGACAGTAACACATGAAGTTGTATAAGGGAGCCTTGTGTAACATGCTCCAGGTGACCCTGCCTTGGTAGGGGGGGTGGATCCGGTGATCTCCAGAGGTCCCTTCCAACCCTAATGATTCTGTGAGCAGGCAGGGTCCTGTCACACAGCCTAGGAAGCATGTATACAGTACACATCACTTTAAAGCTGTTATGAAACACTAGCAGCAATGAGAGGACCGAGAATCATGAGTAACAGAGGAGAAGAGCCCTGCTTAGGAGGCGCAGGGTGATCTGGCAGACATCAGCCAGAACTCACCTGACTCTACCTCACACCAGTATCATCCCCTCAGGATAATACCGGTGTGCAACAGATCCTCTCAGGATGATACTCAGCTCTCACCAGTTTACAACTGCTCCCCACCCCAGCCTTCATCCCCGTGCGCACGGACTGCACACTTACCGCTCTTCTTACCCCGCACAACCACACACGAAGCGATGGGGAAGGCCGTCACCACACCGCCAGCCACGCAGTGCTCCCGACCCCGGCGACAGCCGAAAGGAGAGGCACCGGGAGCGGGGTCCGCCGACCACCACAACCGGGCCAGGCCACCGCAGGGCTACCCGCGCCTCCACCCGCGCAATACACACGTGAGGCGAGCCTGCTGCAGAGCGTACACAGAAAGAAGGCGAAGGCCCCGTACCGCTGACAAGGGAGAAAGGAAGGAGGCCCCGGAGGACCGCTGCTGCCGCCGCTATCGCCCCCTTTTCTGTCGGCTTTGTTGTATCTTAATCAACATTCAATTTTCCTTACATTCTCTAGGGCAATAATGAAAAGGAA
>JANHGB010016171.1:3550-14690 GCA_026283785.1 Coracopsis vasa | reverse complement strand
TGTGGCCTCACCAGTACTAAGCAGAAAGGAAAAATCACATCCTCCCATTCTCTGGCAACACTCTTCCTAATAGATTGCTGGCTGATGTTCAATTTAATGTCCCCCCAGGACCTCTAGGGCCTTCTTTGTAAAGCTGCATTCCAGCTGGTTGGACCTCAGCCTGCACCAACGCCTGCAGTTGCTCCTGCCCAGGAGCAGGACTTTGCATTTCCCTTTCTTTCACTCTGTGAGATTCTTGTCAGCCCATTTCTCCAGTTTACTGATGCCCTTGTGTCAGCCCATTTCTCCAGTTTACTGATGCCCTTGTGAATAGTACCACAGCCACCTGGTGTACCACTCCAACAAGTTTTCTATCATCCACAAATTTGCTGAAAGTGCACTCTGACCCACCATCATTAATGTTGAACACTATCAGCCTCAGTATTGACCAGTGTGGTACACCACTGGCCTCCAGCTGGGCATCATGCTGCACTTGAGCATTCAATCGACCTCACTTTCCACTTACATAGCCCATACTTCATCAGCTTGTCCATGAGAATAATGTGGGAAGAAGTGGCAAAAGCCTTGCTAAATTCAAGATAAACAGTATCACCCGCTCTCTGCTCATCCACCAAACCAGTTATCTCATTGTAGAAAGTCGTCAGGTTGTTGAAACATGATTTCTGCTTTATAAATCAATGCAAATTACTCTCAATCACCTTCTTGTCCTTCATATGACTGGAAATGGTTTCCATTCAGCAGAGACCTTTTCTTTTTTTTCTTCTTTTATAATACTGATAAGGTATCTCATATTCACCTCAACATTTTTCATGGATTAAAAAAAAAAAACCCTAATATTAATACTGGTACATCACTGAGAACAACAAATAGCAACTACAAGTTGTGAAATATTCCTGGTTCAGAACTTCAAAGGTAGGGCAGAAATCTAGGCTAGGATAACTTATAATTCTCTTAATTAACAGATTTATAATGGAAATGCAAATTCTGAGAGAAATGATAAAAGGAAGTGTAGAACCTAATTACAGCTTATCAGAAAAATATTTTAAATGTTGAAGTAATTTCCATTTTGCGAGACTGAGAATGATCATAGTCTCTTCACAGCAAAACCTTTCCACCAATCTTCCAAAAGTTTTTTTTTTGCTTTGGTTTGGTTTTATGTTTAATAGAATAATTTTTTTGCTAGTTAATTCATTAAAAAAAAAAAAAATCAGCAAAATTAGTTTCTCTAATAGATCATTAAGAGGTACAAACCTGAACATTGAACAAACTTTTTCTTAAAAAGCATTCCATTCTGATGAACAATTTTGTGCTGACTTCATTTACACAGCACTTCATAACATTAAACTAGGGTAAGGCCTGGGGTTTCATTTTTTTCTAAAGAAGCGATAGAAATCACATCCTTGAAGTGCTGGTTCTGCATTGGGAACCCATTGGTCGTGATCAACAGGAGGAGGCTCCAGCCGACCCTCGATCTCCTCTGGTGTTGTTGCTATGGCAATACTGAGCATCAGATTAGACCAGCTGTAAAGAGAGACATGCTGTGTGCTCCCCGAGTCTCTACTTTGCTCTTTCTTTTGTTGTTTGTTTTATTTAATTAAAATAGCAATACAGATTGTTTGCACTGAACAAGTACAATAATGTGTGAAAGAATAAACTCATTAGACAGCAGAAGCTACCATCAAGGCAAAAATCTAGTAGCAATTAAAAAGAAAAAGACATTTTGTACATGTGATAAACCCTCACGTGTCAAGACAGAGACAAAAAATGAATGAAACCTCTCTGCGGTTACAGTAGCACATTAATATTCATCACCAGTGTTTAGGGTTTTTAAACTTTCCTTTGAACCCATTGTCAGACGCAGGAACACACTATTTGCAGCACTGACCTGAAGTGGTGCATTACCTTCTAAAAGAAGGTTAACATCAGTCTGCAATGGAAATCTCCCAACTAACTTAAAGCATCCTAAAAGCAAGAATTGCAAAACAGTAATTAATAAATGAAACATAGAAACTTCATTTCCATTGTGTGTTAATGTGTTTCACTTTAAATACTGCAGTTGGTGTCTTGCACTTATCAACACCTATTCCTTTAAGGCTGCTTATGTTTAACATTAATGTATGGTAGGCACACAAAATTAATTCTAAAAATTCCCTGCGTGCATGTATATACATAAATACACACACAAACACGCTGACATTTTTGCTGTAGAAAAAGAGCACAGTGTTTTCAGAGGTCGCATGTATCAGAGATGTATATACTGCAGGAATCAAGGAACCCAGAAAAGGTTCTCCCTTGTTTGAGTCTTGTGCATCCAGTCTCTGTCCTCTTAGTAACTCAGGGTCTGGCTGGCACACTGGCAGTGTTTTTTAAATTCCATGCACTCTTTTGATACTTAAGCACTGTAACTGAATAGCTTTTACTTAGCAGGTTTCCTCAATAAAGTACCGATTGAGCTGAAAGAAATTGTTTAATCCATGACTTGGTCTAAGGCCAGGTCAAGTTGGTCTCATTTATCATCTTTTTAAGGTGGGGCTTTTCAATATGGACAGATGATATGGCTCTAAGTGTTGGAACCCATATGGAGAAGGTATGGTTCCATCACTATTAACAAGTCGTTGTTAATACCTCTGTGCCAAAGTAGCAGAACACAGCGCCTGGTCAAACATAAAAGCCTTTGAAGATTCTTATGGGAATTCAGTTAGACTTTCACTGTGTAAATGCACAATTTGTTTCTACTATATAGACCTTGAAATGAGGTAGATCCCAAAGGCTATAGTAAAACATCTGCAAGATCCTGTATGGGTCAAATATTCTACTGATGTGATTTTCTCTTTGAAAATTGGTTTATAGATGGTTAGCAAGGTGTTCACAGTGTTCAGTTTTATTATTTCATTGTTGGCATTTGCGTCCAGTGCTCTGAAAATAACTTTGTGAATTCAGTATGATAATTTCTGCCTTAAGGAAACATTATTCAGTTACGTGAGGAAATTAAAGTGAGTCGTTTCATTTCTTTTATTACCATTTATTAACTTTTCTCCATATGTAAAGCATCGGAGAATTTTGAGGGGAGTTTCAGAAGAATTACTCTTTACGAAGCCAAATCCTGCTACTTTTACATTTGGGCTTGGCATCGGCCAGATTTATCAGCCAGATTTTGCAGAACAATGCTTTGTCCTGGTGTGTATCACCATCAAATTCTGGCTCTTCATCAATACAGCTAGCCCAGGGAGAGCAGCGCCACTTAAACAGTGATCGTCAGGGGAAGAACAGCTAGTTTAAGAGCGCTTATACTAGAAAACAAGCACTATGGATATGGACATTCTCAACAGACAAGATGATCAGAAAATGGTATGTTCAAAAGCAATATTATTTTTCTTCATGATGAGAAGGGGAATAGTTTCTTAACTTGTTGTTGTTTACTGTTGAGAAAACTTTGAAAGATTGAAGGTTTTCATCTTGGGAATTGCCTTGTTTCGTTAAAAAAGTCAGAGCAAGTGGGCTACTTTTCTAATCTCTGCTTAATACTAGGAGTTGATTTGAGTTCGATCCTTAAAAGGTCTCAATTTACCTTGTAATAGCAACACTGTGCAAATGTAGACATTCAGTCAGATGTGTTCTGTGGCAAACAGCCAAGAAAATACAGTGCCAATATCAGTAAAACTAATAAATCTGAGTAATTAATACACTGATCACAATCAGCTGTCAGCAAAAAAAAATATAATCCAGTAAATAAAAATAAGTTATTTATTGCTAATTGTTTTAGGTTTATGTATCTGGTTTAGCTGCATGGAAAATTGGACAATGAGAAAGACTGGCTTTTCCCTTTTTATTTCCCCTGGTTTTTAAAAATATGCTTGAGAAACACAACCTGAGGAAGGAGGGGAGGGGAGAAGAAAATATATTATGCCTCAAAGGAAACTGAAATTTGCTGGATACAATTGAAAAAAAAATATTAGTTTCCCATGTGGGAATAATACAGCTACAGCCAGCACACCAAGCCTGATTTCAGATCAGCATCATCTGTTGTGTATGAACTACCCATGTAACACAAGGGATTGCAAGGATAACTTCAGTGTTCGGAAGGGTTAGCTTTATCCTGCCTTTGTTTGGAAAAGGTGGCACTAAAGTTTTTGTAGGGTTTATTGTAAAGCATTGTTAAATCAGCATTTGAAAAGTAAACAAATAGAAAAGTGCCTTCATATCAGATAAAGGTAATTTGTGCCTCACAGGCATCTATCTGCCCTATTCCAAGCAACACAGGAACACTACATAGCAAATGTGGTTTTAGGTAGGAGAAACAGCACCAGTTTTGTTTGCCTGCAACACTTCAGCTGCTATTAATTGTAAATCATTCCAGCCCATAGATTTCCAGCTGACCTTGGCTTAGGCTCTTCCCACCTCAGTTAGGAGCACACCTGTGGTTACTTACTTCATGGCTGATGAAAGGAGATGAACAGCTCCAAAGGGCAAGTCTAACTGCAGAGGAAAGGAACCTGACTTAATCACCCAGAGGAGGCATTTGAACTTCATCAGGATAAATTAAGGGGGCCTGATTAATTTTGTCATGTTTCTGAGGGAAGAAGAGTTCTGCACTGTTTGTAACGTGGTGAAATTGTTTTACGGTACCTGTGGGTCCTTCAAACTGTACCAGAAATGGTGCCGTGTTTGGGGGAGGAAAATCAGGGCTTCACATAATACCTTGCTCCACTCTTGCTTGAAACTGGGATGGCTACACTTTGACTCAGAGCAAACATAAAAAATACTTACTTCAAAAGTGCATGCATGGCAGCACACTTAGTATTTTAATAATAACGGCTCACTGCTGTACTATTTCTAATTCTTTTTTACACTTTTTTAATCATGAAAATGGATTAATGGTGCATTTTACGATTTTTTAACACTATTTGTTGCTAGGCTCAGGCATTCCGCTGAGATGGTTAACTCCTCTTCTGTAAGCTTTACCAATGGGCTCCAGTTTGCTCTTTTCAGTCTGCTGCATATTTAATATTTATCTATGTTTTCCTTCAGTCCACCTCCAGATTTCTGATTCTTGTGATTCATGACTAAGACTTTAATGACAGTCACCTCAATCTCATTGTTTGCACGATCGAAATATCATAATCCATCTGCTATAAATCTCAGCTCTGATGAGAAATAATTTGGCATTGCCTAAACATGATATGAATATGTTACAAAAGTCTGTCTTCGTTTCTAACTTGCAGCTTGAAGCTAAGAGCAGTGGATGAGATCCAAAGTCTACGGAGTACTTTTTGGTCTTGGTGTTTGAAGCTTACTAAGACTTTCTCAAACTGCATTTTATAAGCCCATTATATATTATTTTATTGTAAAACTCACATATTTTCTTGTCATTTTTATCCCTCCCTGTCCAGTTGAAACCAGTACATTCATAGTACGATCAAAGTGCAAATGTTGACATTTACACTGCTGGACATTTAAATAAAATTCTCACATAAGTATCTATTAGGCTAGATTTACTTCATGCCATTTTCAATCAACTACATAGGCAAGCAGTATATACAGAAAAATAAATCCCCTATTCATACTTATACAAATATTTCATGTATTCTTTGTTTATTCACTGGGAGAAACTGAGCATATCTTCCGCAGCTTTACCACAGGTCATCTGAAGGGCAGTATCAGGATTCCTGTGATCCATGTAGGCCTCCCAAGGGGCAAAGAACAAGACCTGTTTGATCCAGCACCTGCTGTGAAACCATCACTTGGATACTTTTTTGTAAATTTTTGCCAGACTGTGAATAGTATAAATATGTAAGAAAGACCAACAGGAAAATCAGCTGGATATTGACAAAAAAGCCATTAGGTGCCACTGATCAATCATTTCAGGATACTTTTTTCTTCTGCTGGGTCTGCAGCTTTAGCAAGGTCAGCAATTGACATCAGTATCAGCAGACCGAGGCCACCAAATAGTTTTTAGCTGCACATGTTACCACATTGTGCTTTTGCGATAGTTTACAGGGAATGTGCCCAAAATGCAAAAGATGGCAACCGGCATTTTTATGCAGCGTGTATGACTGGCAGGCAGTTTGGAGACTATTCGATGAGCATTCAGAAAACCCTGTCTGGGTTTAGCAGTACAGCTTCTAGGAATCATGAGATTCTAATTCCACAGAAAAACTTTAGCAAAATTCCTCTTAATTGCCAGATAAATTCTTGGAGGGTTGTTTTGTTTTGTTTTAAGTTTAGGTCCTCAGGAACTTGACAAAAAGACCTTAGGGAATGCATTTGGGTAATGATTTTCTGAAGCTCTTAAACTTAACAATGACTTCAAAGATTTAGCATCTGTTTTTTAAATGTCTGCATGAGGCTGACAGTTGGTATACAATGTTTCACCCCATTGCAGTTGGCAACTACCAAGATATTAAATGTTACATGAAATACAAACTTTGCCTGAAACCATGGTGCTGATCTGGAAGAAGACTATGAAATACAGCATTTTTGTGTTCATCAGCCCCAGGTGAGGGTTTAAAGTCTGCTTGACTTACCGACAAACATACCTTTATGACCTTAATCATTTGTTTGCACCAGAAAAAGGCAGTGGAGTGAGAGCAGGCTGTTTCACTCCCTTCTGGCTCACATATAAGGAGCTGTTAGCAAAATTCCAGCTCCATGGTGGTGATGTGCGAGTCCAAAACAAACAAGATGTTTTTCAGATGCTAGACTGTGTTTAAAACTCTGACACTTGGCAAAATTTATTTTATTTTATTACTCTAAATTGAGTGAGTTTAATTAATATCAGCTCACTGACAAACAAGTATGCTGGTTTAATGGTTGGTTTTCACACTGCGCAACAAATCCTAACACACAAGCCTTTATAGGAGTCCAAGACTCAGACAGCAGAGCTAATGTGGTTCCACTCTGCAGCTGGGTGACGGGTGTAAGAAACAAACCTGTGCAGCCCTCTGCCTGTTGTGGAGAAGCTCCTCCATTTCATTTCACAGGCCTAAAGCGTGGCCAGGGGCTCTCAATTTCGCCAGCCACATGGAAAAACTTGATTTTGAAAGAAACTTACACCATCTATTGCTGTTCCTGTCCTGGGTGCCCATGGGTAGTATGAAAAGCCAGTAATTTACCATTCTTAAAACTCAGATTCTCTCCTATTTGTTCTTTCACCCTCAGCACCAGCTACACCTGGTAGTGGAGTAGGCAAAGTAAACCTGTGAGTTAGCTCCACTATTTGACTCCTAACTATACAAGCTCTAGTTGAATCAGTAATTTTATCCAACAAAAGCCATACAGTAAGAAAACAAATGAAATGCTGATCTTTTAATGCTGCTGACCACAAACTGTGATGGCACTGCTTTCTCATTGTTTTGATAACTAATTGCTACCTTCTGCATAAGTAGCCAGTGTTTGTGATCAAGACGTCAAACAAATACTTTTATGCATTAGTATAAACTGTAAAGCAGGGCACAGTCTGGGCACTGTATTTGAAAGTAAGTATATAAGTCCTTGGGAAAGGAAACAAGTGAAATTTCAAATCTTTATAACAACTGTTCCAACTTTTCACTGCGCCTCTCCCTGTTTATTTAGTTCAAAGGAAAACAAGGGAAAAGCTTTTAATAACTTGCCTTTCATGTCTCTTAATTTGAAAGAAAGGCAGTAAAAAAGGGGTATTTCTTAATTTTGGGAAGCCATAGCACAACTAAGGTTAGGCTACTCCTGCTCTCTCTTCTTTAAACAGTTTATTGAAACTAAAGAGGGGAAAGAGAAATCCTACTGAAAGTCTGTTTATGCAGAGCTCATGGAGGAAAGTGTTCCAGAACATTAATTTGTTTTAAAATATTGCCCCTTAATACTGCCAAGATTAATGAAATCAACTGTCATATGCAAACGAAGTGCCGGTTTACAAGCCAAAGCTGTTAGGAATTATGTGCAGGATTTTTTCAAGATTTCAGAAAATTCTGATAGAAACCTTGCCTGTAATATGCTTATTTGATACAATTCTCCATTATTTAGCTCCTATTTTCTCCAGCACCCTCTTTGGTTACGGATAAACAACTATCTTCACAGACTGGGAGGTGTACAAGAAATACTGAGATAAATAAGATGCATTTTCCCTAGGAATCTAGGGTGATATGTAAAGCTAAGATATGCCTCAAAGACAGATATAAACATAAATGCAAAGTACAACTGTGTGAATCATCAACTCTGCCTGCTGAAGTCAGTTCTCAGCTTCTTCTGTGGCATAAAATATTCACTGTATCTTTCCACGGCATCAAAACTTTCATCTGTTTTGACATCAGGTTTCTTCTATTGCCTGAGTATTAGTGAGCATTAGTGAAAGCTTCCACCAGGGCTCATTTCCTTTGCCAAGGTCATAACCTATTTCTTCTTATTCTTTCATTGACTGAGCTACCCAACATCATCTGGAAGGTCACAGATAATTTTTTCTTTGTAGTTTCTCAGAGGGAAATTCTGATCTTTTTTGTTTTAAGTCACTTAAGAAATGTAGATCTTTCACCGATACTTGTTAGACAGAAGGCTATACATTTGGCTGGTATAAAGTAATACAAATCTAACTACCTTCCAATTGCTATACACATTTATAATTTCTAACAACTTAGGGCTGCAATTACCTTGTATAATGTTACCATTATTACTACCTGGAATTTTCACTTTTATGACAATATATATTCTGTAAGAAGCATAAGGCTGTAATATACAGTTTGCCATGGCTAGTACAATTCCATTGATTTCCACATAATTCTGTCATCTATAACCTACATAATCCTTTTTTGTCTGTACTGAAATGGAAAAGGTTATAAAGGTCTTCATGTTAGTAAATATTTATTTAACATAAGGTTTTCTCTTTTTTTGTGATCACGTGTTTCAAAGTAATGAGCCAGAGTGAAGAACATTTCATCAGGAAGTAAGAGTTATGCACAGACTGATCCTTGCTTTGAAATTTTACCCTTAAGTGTGCAAAAGTCATTGGAAAGAAAAAAGTAAGTATGTGAAACACAACTGTTGCATCAGGTAGAATATAGATGGGCTTCAATCCCTAGGGAAGCTGCATCTAGGAAAGAGATAGTTACTCCCTCAGCACCTTAAAGTTCAAGAGTAATTCACAGGCAACAGTAGCAGGTAGAAAAGTTAAACATCCTCTTGGCAATGAAAGGGAAGAGTGAGACAGAAATGATCTGTAAATATGGCAGCAGGGTATCATTTAGGTGATCAGGTTTTGGTAGGGATCCCAGAAGGACCAGAGTCTTTACTCAGGTGAACTCCTGCTCCTCACAATGGGATTTTGTCTAAACAGACAGAAGAGCATACACACAGCTCTGTCAGTACCACACACACTTACACAGATGAGCAGGTATGTAGGAGGGATGGAACATACACCTACAAATGATGTCAATTTTGAGACAGACAGACTGAACTAGTAGAGAAAGGCTTTCCCAGTGGAAAAGTACCCCCATGGCAACAAGCTAGGAACATCATTCTTTTCACTCTATTCAACCTTTGCCATGTTCTGGTAAAGACTGTGAAGGCAGAGTACAAGAGACAATAGTCCCAGTTGTTTCAACTGGTCTGAGCTAGGGTGAGTATAAAATGAAGCAATATGATGCCCTGGAAAACCCAGTACTGTACTCTCCATGGATACAGTCTCATATCAAGGCATGTATAGGTGCTACACCTAAATGGATAGGTATACAATTACACAAGCAGACAACAGATTTGGATTAATTTCTGGATAGTGGACTGGAATTAATTTTATCCAAGCACAACATTCTCTGAAATTATTGGTGAGGTTAGGAAAAAGAAATGGATTGATTTTCATTAGACCCCTTGTGAGCTGTGCTGCTTCTCTATTTTCCAAATACTGCTTAAAAAAATTAATTAAAACCCAACAGTTTACAGAGGTTTATACTGATTATACATCCCACATGGCTTTTTTTCAGGTGATAAGGTACAGCCTCCTTCATCCTGGCAAAACTCCAGAATGGATAATTGCATTGCCTTGCCAAGTTTTAATTGAATGAGGTGTTCTTCTTAACTTTGTCTCCTAAATTACTTGCATTGTTGTGCATTCTTAATTACTGACCACACATCTCCAGAGGAGCTAACTTGCAGAGGTACCATATTGACATAGTGTAATCCAGAAAAGAACTAACGCTGAAGCTTTCAAATATGTCTAGAAGATGCTGGCAGAACTGATGTAGTGCCCTGTCCTCCAGGCTTCACTTCTCCCCTTTCTTTATGCATTTTAAATAATTATCAGCATAGACTGATGACAAAGCCCTTCCATATTTTTGTGTATGTTCTAAGTGAAGAAAGAACAGACTAGCGTACAATTCCACAGCTTTTCAGTGGTCTGTTGATGTTGCGGTGATTTGGAGGCATTTCTGTGAAGATCCCCAACAGGCTAATTGGAGACATCTCAAAATATTCTTGCTGATGTTGGATGGGGTTCTGTTTGTTTGACTGTTTGATTGTTTTTACAGAGAAATGTTAGTTTGTTCTAACCAAAACTGTCTGTGAAACAGAAGCATAAATCTGTTGTCCAAAACCATTTTAGGATAGACACCAAAAATATTTTTTTTTAATATTTCAAATTAGGAAATTAGGCAAAAAGCAGAAGAAATGAAAAAAAGTCCAAGAATTTGGTATTTTAAAATTTTAGGAAAAAAAAAAAAGACTGAAGAAAGCAGAAATGAAAATAAAACATTTCCAAAACATTTACAGAAACTTGTGTAACCTAAGCATTTCTTTTAGCTTGACTGCTCAACAAAGAAGATTGGAATTTCAGCTTTTACCAACCTAGTATATGGGAAAAAGATAACAATTATGAAAAAATTTGACAAATCTTAAAAGCTGTATCTGTCCTACACACAAAAATAACATCATTGCATTTTTATATGAACATGTTTATTTCAAGTTAATGTCCAGAGTTTAAGCTGATATCACTTATTTGTAAATCTATACATACACATTATATCCATATAATTACATAGATATAATTAATGTGTATGTAGAAAATATTTGTGTAGGAATTTAAATATTTTATATGTATATTTGTACAAGTTACAAGACAATTTTTCTATGCCATAAATATTGCTGTTAGCTGGTGTGACAGTTTAGTCCAAGTACCCAACCC